>JAKTQD010000019.1:0-252756 GCA_030579255.1 Kazachstania psychrophila | reverse complement strand
AAGTGGTACCTAAATCGATACCAATGACGGTACCATAATCTTCAGTGTCGTCACTTCTAGCTAAGACATGAGAAGATCTGGAACCATTTTGGAAAGGTAAAACTACCAAAAATAGAGTATAAAGTAAAACTGATAATGGAACTAACCATTTACTACTATTTGATCTACCAAACATGATTAAAATTTAGTAATAAATGTTTCTTTGATCTATTAAATATATGAGAAATAAGAAACCGTAAGATATAAAGAGTGTTAAGGTCAGAAACAAGTAATTGCTTAAATTAGGAAGGTATATATATATAAATACCTGAAACGCCACTAATTGCCAGGTGTCGACAATTCGCTGATCAAACATGACACGAAAATTACTTAATTAAAATAAAAATGTAGTCGTGTTCAATTTCAAACTCGCTGTACGAAAAAAAAAAATGAAAAATTCTGAAAAATTCTGAAAAATTCGAAAATTAACACGTTGGCAACTTTCAATGTGTAGAGAGGGATCTTTCTGGAAAGAAATGCATGGCATTACAACGCAATTAACGACTTAGTTAATGATTTACTACGGTCATTGAGCACGGTACTCTGTCAATCATGTTTTCATGTAGCAGAAGAACATGTTTTGTAATCTTATTGCGTAGGAATCTATCTTGGGCTCTTGTTTCTGTAGGCGATGAGATGGGAGGATGACTTCAATTTTAATAATTTCCTAATTTGTGTTTAATTTAGAGAGGACCAATTCTTTAAACATAGAGTAATAATCACGTATAGAAAGTAATGATGGCCTCCAAACATGTTGAATATATGAGACAGGCCATGAAGTTGGCCAGATACGCATTGGATCACGGTGAAACGCCAGTGGCTTGCGTATTCGTTCATATTCCAAGTGATAAAGTAATTGCATATGGTTTGAATGATACCAATAAATCACACACAGGTATAGCTCATGCCGAGTTCATGGGTATTCAACAGATACAAGATCAGTTTGGAGCTGAAAATGTAACTGATATCCTAAAGGATACTGTTCTATATGTTACAGTTGAGCCATGTATCATGTGTGCGTCAGCATTAAAGCAAGTAGGAATTCAAAAAGTATTCTTCGGTTGTGGTAATGAGAGATTTGGAGGAAATGGTACCGTATTAAGGATAAACCAAGATAAATCTACCATCTCACCAAATGATAAAAACAGTTATGAATCTATACCAGGTATATATAGAAGAGAAGCGATTGCCCTACTAAGGTACTTCTATGTTAAACAAAATGATCATGCACCAAAACCAAGGGATAAAGCTGAAAGAAACTTGGATAAAGAAACATTTCCAGATATTGTTTGGTCAAACTACGTTGAACGTAATATATTTGGACAAGAATTTGGATCCGACTTTCTAAAGCATTATGATAATAATACTGATATTTCAGAAGATCGCGTAGATTGGACTCTTGTCGATAATTCATATGATAATATAATCCATGAATTAAACCATGAAAGAGTAAATACTAAGATTATGTTAAACAAAAAGCTAAAAATAAATGACAACTTACAATAATCAGTGATATTGAAAAATGACATTATTTTACATTAAATTAGGTTCTGCATCCGTAACAACCATTTATAGATAATACAAAAATACCTAATTAATTACACTTAATATATTCTATTATTCTAAACTTTCATCAACCTTAATCCATGTCTGTAACATTTTTTCATAAAATTTAATATGCTCATCTGCCAATTCCCCTAATGAAGTCTTAAGTTCTTTTGTCCTTACTACATCAAATTGGGTAACTTCCTTTAATGTTTCTTGTTCAAAACCATCTGCAACCTTCTTAGCATTCTCTAATTCACCACCTAAAGAAGTAATTTTTGTTTCTAGTTTGTTAATCTTATCGCGACGGGCTGCTTCCTGATTAATACCAGCTAATTCTTCTAATTTATTAGTGAAAAAATTACTACTACCATAACCAGCTATCAAATCATCCCTTTCTTTTATGGATTTAGTTAAATACTCATTTAATTCTTCATAATCGATTTGTTTCTGATCTTTTAGTTTAACTAGTTGACGCATGCTATCGATATAATGCTCCATATCTTTTAAATCAACCAAATAATCGTAGTCTAAGTACTTATTCAAATCGTTTAAAGAGTACGATAATTGTGTAATACCTCCTTGGAATGTTTTTAAATTTTTAGCCAGACTATCATTTTCACCACTAACAAGTTCATTTAACTCTTCAAGTGCAGTTCCTAGTTTTACATAATCCTCGGAAATAGAATCGTTCTTTTTCACGACTTTATGGAAGATTTTATCCAGTTTAGTGATAGTATGATCTAATTTATCACTTCTTTCTTTAATTTCTACGAATTCGTCACTTTGAACATGAACGGATTTAAAAGCATTCATAAAAGCATCCGTGACTTCTTCCTTATTAGATGGCAGGTTATCAATTAAACTTTTTCTATATGTATCCCAATCGTTGCTTATTAGGAACATCTTTAATATACCAGATTGAGAAAGAATAGGGTTCAAAGATATTCTTCTTAAAAAGTTTTGTAAACTATGACATCTTTTTTGAGTAAATCGTTGACTGAATCTGTCACCAGCGATATATTGGAAAACCTTCTTATCTGGTAAAGGAGGAATAATGCATGTTGGATAATCATTTGCAAGGATATCGTGTAGAAGCAGTAAGTCGCTATATCTTCTGTGTACTACTATAATATCATGTAATTTACCTCCGCTCGCACTATGGTTGTGATAAGCTGGATTGTTCGTTTTAGTAGATATCTGATAACTAACATAGGCTGCAGTAGATCCACCATCACCTGATTGTTTTTGTGGATCAGAGACAATTATCTCTAGGTTATATTTAGTACTCTTCATATCGTTTGATGGCGTTTTATTAGTTTGGTTTATTTGAGACCCAACCATCTTATCTTAATCGTTTGTGTATTCTAATGCTTATAATAAGGCTAATTTAAACTTCCAACTTCTCTAATGCTTGTATTTATTGTTGAAATCTTTAGTTTCTCTTACTTCACTTGATTTAAAAGTGGCACCCCTTAGCCATCTATTTAAATTATAGATAGATTTATATCATTTTATGTTAAAAACACTTTGCCTCATTTAAAAATTACCCCGCTGTGATATGAAAGGTAAATATCTATAATTTTTGAAACTTAAAATTACTAACAAAACGTAATTGAATTACACGTAAACTATTTTAGTCAATATAGAAGATTATAAAAGAATATAACATGCATAGTTTAAAAGAATTACTGAAAAATGCATTACCTCATGGCGAAGAATTCGAATTGCTACACTTGAAAAGCATTCCTACTGAGGTAGAACCTATTATAACCTCGAAGAAAAATGATCCTAATGATGTTCCAAATCTAACAGTTAAAATTCAACATTTCTTTACACTCTGTCACAACAAGAAGGTATTATTTGCCCTCGAAATACACGTGTACTTCATTTTATGGGGAAAGAAGAACTTATATGATAGAGCAGAAAGATTATTCTTCGTTTCAAAAGCAGACAGTAATGGCTATTCTGATATAAAATTCAGTGCAAAAGATGTCACAAGAAGTATAATGATCTATTTACTTTCAATTGATCCGGATTATTATCTAAAAAAAGTAGTTCCATTAGAAAGAAAGTATAGAAAATCAGTATTAAACAAACTCATCACAAATCAAATAAATACAAAAAAGGCTTTAAAAATTTTAGCCAAAAGAAGAAACACAAATAACAATGGAAAATTTAAGAACATTAACATACAACAGTTCTATTTATCATTTACTTGTCCTGCAAACTGTATCACTAAAATATGTCTATTTACCAGACCAGCAGATCAATATTTATTTGCTGAATCATCAAAAAATCCAAAAAAACATACATTAGATGGTGCACAACTTTTGAAATGGTGGAGTTCCATTCTGGATAGTATACTGTGTGAGAAATTTCGAGATAATACTGAAGCAAGGTTAAGAATTCCAGGAGAAGACTCATACAGAGTAAAAAGATATTTTAGATATAATCAATTTGAAAATTGGGAAGTAGGTGATATTTTCGATGGTGAACCAAATTCATTAGCTGTTTTTAAGATACCTTTATTCGCAGATGATCCTAAATCTAGATTTCTTCATCAACTAGTTGAAGAAAACAGAATTTTGGAAACAAATCTGGATAAATTTTGGATGGAACTTCAAGAGAGGCAAGAATTTAAGCTAAGTTCTGTAGTCTCTGTTTTAGGTGTAGCAGGCTATCTAAAGAAAGTCCTTAAGGTAATTCCTTTAGATGATGAACTTATATCTACTAATTCAAAGAAACATTTTAATTGCATTAAAAACTACATTACAGGAGAGGAGTATGACACAAGTGAAGGTGCACTCGAAGCATATGCTAATATAGATGAGTACCTAAAACACCGTCTTAGGAGTAGTTTACTATCATTAGTTGGTTCCCAAATCTTCGAACGAAAAAAGAAGGAAACTCCTATGAATCAACCAATTACAATGTTGCAACCAAGGAAAAAGGTTAAGACTACCTAATTATAGAATAACTCTATGAACTTAATGATCGATCTAAATAAATCAATAGTAAGTAGTATTTAGTAGAACTTTTAGTTAGATAGATAGATATGTTCACCAACGAATAAAATTTAGTCATATAGAAAAAGTATATCAGAATCTAAGCATTCTGTCTATCTAATATAATAAAATAATCCTTATTAGTTGAAAAGAATACATACAATATATTCATCGATTATCAAATAAATCAAAGTAACTAGAATACATCATACATCTTTGCTTCCCACGCACTATTTTCTCTTTCCTCTTCCTAAACAATTAATTATCTCTATGAACAGAAGAAAGAAAGAGCTGCTAGACAAAAAAACTTTTTATACTAATAATATCAGATATCATAACAAAAAATAATAATAGTGAACCGACAATGAATTGAAATTGAAATTTTAATATGTACTTTTCATATCCACTCACCAGTTTTTAGTCTACCATAAAAAAGCTTTATAAAACATAAAAAGAATAAACTTATCACCTGACTAGCAAATATTATTCATTTTGTATTATAATAAATTTAAATATTTTATTTGTGCGCGCTTACCGAAAGATAACTATTCAGCACTATACTATAATAATATTTTCTATGTGTTTTGAAATGAATAATTGTTCTGAAAGAACTAAAGAGACATCTTATAAGGTAATATCATGCTTGTATCAAAATACAGAAAGTTATTTCTTATATAAATGCAACGATTTATATGTTAAATACTTTTTTGTTTCGTATTATTCAATATTTGGTAAACATAACACCAAATACTTTTTCTTGGTTTGAGATAGTAGTTGTCAAATTTCCGAGAAATGAGTTTGAAAAAATATGTTCAGTCTGAGAATATTGAAACTAAGAGTGACTATATTAAATTTTGTAGATATTACAATTATGATTCAAGCATAGCTACAGATCAACACATAACGAGAAGTACATGGAAATTGCATTGAAAATATCTACAGTCAATAATTTTATATTTTAAATGAATCATAAATGTATGACGATCTACTAGATAGACTAAGAAACTAAAAAAGTGACAGTTATAATATTTTGTAAACAGTAGAACTCTTAATTATTCGGTAAGAGCACAGAGAAATTTCATTGAATAAATGTTTAATGAAAATAATGCTAAATTTGGTATATAAAAGTAATTTCGTTGTCATTTCTATCGTTTCTTAGAGAAACTTAAGACTTCAAAAATAGGAAAAATGTACAATTGTACTAAGAAATGTAAATAGTTAAACTTAGTTAGTCTTAAAAGCTTGAAAGTCTTAAGAAATAAAATATATTTACTTTTATTGTAGTTTTTGTAAATACAATAAACTTTAGAAATTCATGTTTGGTAGCATTATATTAATTTCTTTAACATATTATTTGGTCACAATTTACTCATATAAAAAATATGAAAGTCAGATATCACATAAAAGGTTAAATTTTTTGTTAAAATATAACTATTTATGATGGAGAATAACTGATAATTAGATATTAAAATATAATATCGACTTAAACTTACAATTTGTTACAATTTATGGATTATTTCCTTTTTTATCATAATAATGTTTTCTAAAATTAATCTAAAGATTCTTTATTTTAACAATTATTTATATTGTGTATATCAGTATTTTTAAATAATTAAAAATATAGTAACTTACTATCTTGTTTCCTTTTATATAATTTTAAGTGACTCCTAATTTTAGATTAATGGTTGATGAAAGAATTTGTTGGCATAAGAATTATTAATTCATTTTACTTCAGAATGTTTAGTTTTTTAGTGAGTATCTGCTAATTATAGAAAAATCTTTCTATATATAAATACATTACCATTAGAATTAATAACTGTTTAAATATATATTATTTACATGAAGGATTGATTAGCCTTTTGTTGTACTTGGCGCTTCATTTTTCAAAAGTAGAAAAATAAGTATATCTATTTAATGAGAAAAATTATATGTGCGATGAGATTTGTAAACCCAAGAAGAAGCCAAACCGAATAAAATTAGATACTTTGCCAACAATGACTAAATTACGTATTGCAGTACAAGGTTGTTGCCATGGGGAGCTAGATAATATATACACAACCATAACTCGAATGAATTCAACCAAAAAAATTGATCTTCTAATCATTTTGGGTGATTTTCAAAGTATTAGAAATTCAAAAGATCTTGGTTCAATAAGCATACCACCTAAGTATCAGAAGTTAGGTGACTTTGGGAAATATTATTCAGGTGAATCGGTTCCTCCAGTACCCACAATCTTTATAGGTGGTAATCATGAATCTATGAGACATTTGATGCAATTACCCTATGGTGGTTATGCAGCTGAAAATATTTATTATTTAGGTTATTCTGATGTAATTTGGTATCGTGGTATTAGAATTGGTTCTTTAAGTGGAATATGGAAACAGTGGGACGTCAATAAGAAGAGACCAACTTGGGAATCTTTAGAAGCCAATGGCTGGAGGTCGAATATAAGATCCTTGTATCATGTAAGGAAAACTGATCTGATACCGTTATTTATGATTGAGAAGGAAATGGACCTAATGTTAAGTCATGACTGGCCAAATGAAGTCGTTTACTATGGTGATGTGAGCCAATTACTTAAGAAGAAGCCATTTTTCGAGAAAGACATAAACAATAAAGAACTGGGCAGTCCTGTAAACTGGGAATTATTAAAACATATCAAACCAAAATGGTGGCTAAGTGCTCATTTACATGTCAAATACGAGGCAACAGTAAATCATAACCAAGAAGACAAGGTACCTCAAGTCAAAAACAATGATGAAATTATCTTAGATCTTTTGAGTGATGATGAAGAGAACAATCTGAAAAGTAAAAATAAGGATGAAATAGACCTTGATCTGTCAAGTTATACTGAAGATAAAAGTACTGTAAGTAAAAATGAAGAAGAAATAGATTTAGGCTTGGATTTAGACTCTAAGCAAACATTCAATGTCAAAGAAAAGAAAAGAAATAATACAAAGACAAATTTCTTAGCATTAGATAAATGTTTACCTAGGAGACAGTGGCTAGAAATAATAGATGTGGATACTGATATTACACACCCTTCATGGTATAATAATCAAATGTACTGGGATTCTGAATATATTGGTAATTTACAATATATGGCAAAATTCAAAGATCAAATCTTGAACACTCCCCTAAATGATTTGAATTGGAAACAAATGATATATGATCGCAAACTTTATACTGAGAATAATAAGAATAATGTTGATTATAAAGATGATAAATATGCTATACCATTATATTCTGAAGGAATACAATTTAAAGAGAAAGAACAAACGGCATTGTTCGAGGAAAAGTTTTTGAAAGATTGAAATAATTATTTCAGATTGCATAATAGTAAATTATTATTTTTAATTTTTACTTTATAGAATATATGATATATAATGTTCCCTTTATAGATTGAATCAAAATATTTTCGAAATATTATATAAATGAGATATGAAAATACTAAATGGATATTAAAAGTTTTTAAAGTTCAATTATTTCAGAATTTGTAAACTTGTTCCTTTGAATAACCTAAGTCATTTAATGAACCTGTTAATTCACCTTGGTCAGATGGAGAAGGCTTTTGACCTGAGTAGGCATCCATAAAAGGAGGAGGACCACAAACGAAAACATGAGTATTTTCATTTGGTTTAGCGATATTAGAGTTCAAGTAATCCTTGGAAATGAAACCAGTTTCACCTTTAAATGAAGCAGAATCCGACTTATCAACAAAGTATACAACCTTAAACTTATCTGGGAAATCTGCTTGTAATTTATCCAACTCTTTTTTTAATAAGATATCATCTGGTGTCTTATTACCATATAATAATTTAACTTTTGTGACATCCTTTGGATTTTGTACAATGTGATGGGCTAATTGGTATAATGGAGTTATACCAGTACCAGCACCTAATAAAGTGATGGATTCAAATGGGTTTATTTCCCATTGCCATTTCTTTATTGGTCCTTTAAAGGAAACAGTGTCGTTTGGCTTTAAAGAAAATAAGTGGTTGGACATTTTACCATCCTTGTAATGCTTAATTAAAAATTCTATGTAGCCCTTGTCGCTTAAATCATTGACTGGGGTGTATGGTCTAATAACGTTCGAACCCTTTGGTGTAACGAACTTTGTTAAGACAGCGGAAGCTAAAGTTAATCCACTTTCTGAATCTGGTGTTGGCAGTTTAAAGAAGAATCTTCTAGTATCATGAGATTCGTCAATGATCTTTTCAATTGGTAAATCAATCCATTTGTTGTCACCAACAAAAGTTTTTGAGGATTCGTTTTTAATAGCATAATTGCTATTGTATTTTGTGACTAGGAATGCAGAGGCTGCAATGGCAGCTGCACCTAAAGCAACCGGAATAAATCTATTTTGAGGTCTAGTTAATCTGTTTAACATTTTTGGTTATATGGTATAGTTTCTTGAGATATTTAAAATCTAAAATTCAATATTAGAACTACTATCTTTACTGTATAGTTGATTGCTTCTAATCTCATCTTGTTCATATTTATATTATAAAACAGATTTTTCCCAGAACCCTTTATTCTATCAAGAAAATAATAGGCGATTAACATTCCTCGATATGATTGGCTAAGAAAGAAGAGCTTAGAGTTGTAATAATACGTTACTAATATAAGAAACCAAGTAAAGCACTTAAAGTAAACAGTAATGACAGTAGAGCTACCTACAATATAGTTCTAATTTTGACACATATATTCCCATTTTTTTTTAAATTAATATTTTTGTATAGCAAAATGTAGCCTTTAGCGAGGATATAATTTAAGATATATTAAAATTTACACCATATTTAGGTTTATTAATTATTTTATACTAATATAATCCTCTGAATGATTATAAAATGGTCAATTTAGGTCAAATTATATGTACATCCTAAATGTAATCACTTCTTCTGCCTTTTGATAATTTCAAGGGTTGACATTTTTTTAAAGGCAGCTCTCAGATTTGCACTATGTAAAATGATAGTAGTTGCATAATTTACAATCAAATATAAGAAACAGAAAGAAGTACAGGTATAACTCTAGACCAGAAAGACGAGAAGTAGATAATAAAGATCACACATAGCTAAAAAATGTTATCAAGATTCTCACACCAGGAGTTAATTTCACTAGCTAAACAAAAATGTATTCCGCCATTACTTTCGACGTTTCATAAGGGCCAAAGTGGCGGTAGAGTTTGTATAGTGGGTGGATGTGAAGATTACACAGGGGCACCATACTTTAGTGCTAATGCAGCAGCCCTAATGGGATGTGATTTAACTCATGTTATATGTGAAAAGAGTGCCGCAACAGTGATTAAATCTTATACACCAAATCTAATGGTTCATCCATACCTTAGAGATAATGGACAAAATAGTGAGATGGACAAAATAAAGAGTCTTCTAGAGAGAATCCATGTTATTGTGATAGGACCAGGTTTAGGTAGGGACTCAAATATGCTACAATCAGTGAAAGAGATCATCAATTTTATCTTGGTTGATAAAAAGGGTATGGTACCAATTGTCCTTGATGCTGATGGTTTATACTTAATAAGTCAAGATAGAGAGGTTCGTGAGATGTTAATGAAGTTTCCAGCTGGTCGTATCATTATAACACCAAATGTCATGGAATTTAAGAGAATTAGTGATTCAGTAGGTCAAGACATTAACACTGATGATGCCAATTTTGACAATCTAACCATGGGTAAATTCATCTCAAAACAATTGAATTGTATCCTAGTACAGAAGGGTGCTGTTGATCATATATACTCACCAAAAGGTGATTGCATATTGAAAGATAATTTAACTGGAAGTAATAAGAGAGTTGGTGGACAAGGTGATACATTAACCGGTGCAATTGCATGCATGTTATCCTACAGCCGTGCAATGTGTGACTTCAAACTATATACAGATGGTCCTACCGAACCAAATATGGATTGGTTAGACTACGCCCTGTTAAGTTGCTACGTAGGTACAGCTATAACCCGTCAATGTGCCAATTCCGCATTTGCTGTAAAGGGGCGTGCCATGCAAACGACAGATCTAAATGACCGTGTGGGTGAAGCATATGCTAAATTCTTTGACTGAGACCACTTATAGAAACAAGGTTTATAATTGTAAGTATTACTAAAAAATAATATTACAGATAACTTGATAATTTGTGACACTAGAGAATCAATCATACCAGCGAATTATCAAAAAAAATGTTCGGCTGAGCAGATGGGGGGACACTTCGGACAGAAAAAAATGCCAAAGAGAAACTAATGTCCGGGCTTCCAGAGAAGAACACCCAGGCACCGGGCACCAAAATGCGTGTTTTTGTTACCAGTCGAAAAAATAGTGAAATAGTGAGTTGTACGGCATTTTCTGTGCCCGAAGTAGGAGGCACCACTTGCTTATATTATCTTTCCAGTTAACAGGAAACCGAAAAGCCATCAATTTGAATAATTTTCATGAAATTTAAATAATAATGGGCAGCTGTGATATAGTGGCCTTTTATCCCGTTGATGATCGTGATCTCCCACTGTTACAAGTTTTATCTTGCGTCGTCGAATACGTATACCACTGTGGTTGTAATCGTTTCACGAACTCATTTGTATTTAAAGAACTGCGTTAATATAAATTAATTATAAAGTTTTTTTACTTATTTCTACTTTCTTTTAATTTTATTTATTAATTCTTGTTTTAAATATAGTTTTAGTTTTGAGTTATTTCTCTTATTTCTTAATATAATCACTTAAGCAAGTAAACAAATCAGTAAGCAATGCCAAAGTTAATTCTAGTTAGACACGGTCAATCCGAATGGAACGAAAAGAACTTATTCACCGGTTGGGTTGATGTTAGATTATCCGCCGTTGGTGAAAAAGAAGCCAAGAGAGCTGGTCAATTATTAAAGGAAAACAACGCTTTACCAGATGTCTTATACACTTCTAAGTTATCTAGAGCTATCCAAACCGCTAACATTGCTTTATCTGAAGCTGATAGATTATGGATTCCAGTTAAGAGATCTTGGAGATTAAACGAAAGACATTACGGTGCTTTACAAGGTAAGGACAAGGCCGCTACTTTAGCTGAATACGGTGAAGAAAAATTCACCACCTGGAGAAGATCTTTCGATGTTCCACCACCAGTTATTTCTGCTGACTCTGAATTCTCTCAAAAGCACGATGTCAGATACTCCGACATTGACCCAAAGGTTGTCCCAGAAACCGAATCTTTAGCTTTAGTTATTGACAGATTATTACCATACTGGGAAGATGTTGTTGCCAAGGATTTATTAGATGGTAAGACCGTCATGATTGCTGCTCACGGTAACTCCTTAAGAGGTTTAGTCAAGCACTTAGAAGGTATCTCTGATGCCGACATTGCTGGTTTAAACATCCCAACTGGTATCCCATTAGTTTTCGAATTAGACGAAAACTTAAAGCCATGTAAGCCATCTTACTACTTAGACCCAGAAGCTGCTGCTGCCGGTGCCGCTGCTGTCGCTAACCAAGGTAAGAAATAAGTTTAATTATCTTATAAATTAAATTTTATAGATTTTTATCCTTTTATCTCTTATTTCAAAGTTAGGTACAACAGTTAACGTAGTACTTACGTATAGTTATATACAATTTATTTAGGTCAATAATGTTTTTTTGACTCCTTTAATGAATTTATATTTTTAGCCAAATATCTTTCTTTTTCTTTAATTCACTTGTTTATAAATATCAAGACAGCATAAGTATGCATTCAATTGTGTCAATTATGCAATACGTTGATAGCAATACCTATAGACTTAAAAAGTACCAAAAATGAATATGATTCAAATTTAACAAAAAAAATCTCCGCGACGGGGAATTGAACCCCGATCTAGCACGCGACAAGCGCCAATTCTGACCATTAAACTATCACGGAAATTGGATATTGTTAGGACCATCCTTGATATTGGTATATTATGTATGAGCCAACTAAGATTTATTTTATATGAAATTCAAGGATATCTATGAATTGGAAGTTGCTAAGATTGATTAAATAATCAATTAGTGATCCAGAACTAGTAAGTTATGAAATAAAGTAAACTTTGTGCCACCACGGTAAGAGTAATAAGTAAAATGTATTAAACAATGTTAAATTATATATTGACATATTCTATATTTAATAAACAATGTCAGAAATGTACATATCAGCGACTGTTTTTGTTGGAATCTTTTAGATTGCTGAGAACGTGTGGGTTTAAAGGTGCAGAAACTAGATCGTTAAGGTTTTTGAGATACTTGCCAAGTCTGATAATAAATTTATGGAAAATATGTGAGCTGTCTCTGGGGGTGTACTCTCAGTTGTTGACACTGCATGAATATTGATAGGGAACTATGGGGTAAATGAAGTGTGGATATACACGAGTACATATTCAAGAGTAGGCAAGCGTTTTCTAAGCAATTTTGAATATGGTGACAGGGTGTCCAAATTAGCACCTCATAAATATGTGCCTGGCATCAAATCATGCTCAAAAGATACTATCCTCAGTAAATGTGTACACTAATACATATAATGCTACGAATAATTAGGTAGCATTTGCAAGGAGGAATGATCATCATTCTAATCAGCTGGGGTGCATAACCACAGTCGGAATATGTTGTTACAGTAGACTACATCAGTACCACAGACAAGTATGATAAGTTGGTCCGCTTATAAAATGCAAAAAAAGAAACAAAGCACTCACACTGGGGGTCGAACCCAGAATCTTCTGATTAGAAGTCAGACGCGTTGCCATTACGCCATGCAAGCTAAATTTCTTGAAAAATTGGATTAAATTTTAAGAGTAATTTAGTAAATAGATAGAAGTTTTAAATATTATTATAACCATTTCAATATGGTAAGGCTTCAATGGTAGTTAAAATTCATTAATAGCCATTTTATGTTTCTATACTTATGAAAAATAATGAAACAAATGCCTCCCAAGCGCGAATATAAAATTTAATTATTGAACTGAAGGGTTGAAGTGGTTATCTAAGTTGTTGTTAGTAGTGGAATAATACATTTAATTGGTGTATTAAGTTGCTGGATAGTTAATTTGAGTATAAGTCTCTAATTATATTAAACCATTAAGTAGAATAATTATTTTACAAATAGGATACAAATAGTTTGAAGCTGTCAATTACGCAATTCAGAATTCTTATGTTATTTATATTTCTTATAATGAGCTAGTTTGCTCATTAATCTGGTAATATTTTTCATATTAACTCTTCAAGAGTTATTCAATGAATCGCTCTGAAACTCTTGCACTAACCTCGATATATATTCATGAATACACCATAACTATGGCTGCAATGCTAGGTCTAATCCAATTACACTACCTATATTTGTATTGTGCACTTTCTAGTAGAAGTTCTTCTTCAGATCAAAATAACAACTCACTATGAATTTTAGACCGTCTTAGTTCCTCATCGACATAATTATTTTGAAATTAAGAGAAAATGTGATATATTATTTTAAAAATACAAATTGTTTCTTATGTTAAATTAACTATATATTGAAAATCCTTAGTTTAAGCCTTCTCTTCAATCCAATCTTGCCATTCAGAAATGTTCTTTTTGGTAACACTACCGGCTACAGCTTCAACATCACCTTCTAGTCCCGAAAACTTAAACTTATTGCTACCGGCGAAGTTCTCTAAAAATGCAGCACTTTCGTTATCACTGTCGTCACCATCATCACCATTATCTAAATCAACCTTTTGGTTAACTTCATTTAGTGACTTAATATCTCTTTCAATCTTTAGGCCAATTTCTTTTTCTAAAGCTTCCATGATCTTTACTGGTGGTCTGGCGGTAAATGATTCTGATTTATTACAAGCAATTAGAATATCAATTGGCTGACTGGAAGTCTCAGTTATCTTCACAATTTCAAGTAAAAATTCTGCAGTTTCAGTTAACTTCTTTGGGTCTGTAGTAGAGTCGACGACAAAAACTAAACCTTTAACATGTTCTGTTTTTTTTAATTCATTAATTAACTTATAACGTAACTTTACATGACCTGGGAAATCGATTAAGCTAGTAGATGACTGGAAACCCTTTTTTATGTTTATATCCTGGGAGGTAACCGTGTTTCTTATATTATCGGTTGTTAACTGTTAAAAATTAATGAATTATAAGTTAGTAATCTAAGCTCTAATTAAAATGGTAGAAAAGAATAAAATAAAAATAACATACTAATGTGTATAGTGCAGTTTTACCACTGTTTGAAGGACCCGTTATGATTAATGCAGGTTCATTGTGCTTACCTAAACCTGTTGAATTGTCTCTAAAGGTTAACAGGAAGACAGTTGTTAATATAACTAATAAAAGGGCTAATAAAATATTAACAATACTAATATCAGTTCCAATAATATCAACCATGGTGTTAATGTTAGTTATATCAAATATGATTAGTATATTTGCTTATGGACTGTTGTTCTTTGTCATAAGACATATTCAATCACTTTCTTTACCTTTAGATGACGATTATTCGTTTTTTTAAATTTCCTGTCTGAAGGATTTTCAACATCTAAAAATTAAAAAGTGTTTGGTAAATCAATACAAACTTACTGCGTATATATCAACAACTAATACACCCAATAAGCATTGTTAGAAATATCAGAAAAGTTGAAGCTATTCTACCTACGCATAGAATACTATAAAATAATATTACTATGTTGCTGAGAGCTAGATCTATAATACGAATTAATGTCAGATTTAACTCATCTATATCTGATGCAAGAGCAACAGTAACAAGTTCAAGAGATGCAAGATCGCTACCTGAAACATTAAGAGGTAGGACATATAGACCTACCTTATCCATGAATCCAGATATTGCCAAAGCCATAAATAATAACATCACCGCATTACATATGCCTAGTAACCTGAGAAGGGTAGCCAAGAATCAATTTCTAGCACTAAAGAATGATGAACTGCATAAAGTTCCAAGAACTGATTTGGAGATAGACTCACATATCGCGTCATTCTTTTTACATGATTATGGTTCCATATACCAGGTTTTGACGGATCTAAAGAAAAATTTAAATGGTACCTTTAAACCAAATAGAGTACTGGATGTTAGCATGGGACCTGCGACAGGTATTATTGCATTTAACGATGTAATGGGTCCTGAATATAGATGCCAAAAAGAGTCTGTAATTTTATCTGGTGTAGATATGCAAAAAAGAGCAAAGATTCTCCTAAGTAGACAATTTAGTGAAGTTCCTGATGATATATTAGAGAAGCAAGCTACAGAGCATGTAAATAATGAAACATCTGAGTTAAATGATACAATTATTGAAGGTGAAGATTTGGTAGGTGAAGTCATGACCAAAAAGATTAAAATTGAAACAAAATTAAGGAACTTTGTTCCAAGCGCCAAGGAATATGATTTAATAATATTGAGCCACCAATTGCTTCAACACACAGGAAAATTTCCAACAGAGGTTGACTCAAATATTGAAACATATCTAAGGTTACTAGCGCCAGGAGGTAGAATCGTAATTGTAGAACGAGGTACTCCTCTTGGATTTGAAACTATAGCAAGAGCAAGACAGATTATGATCCGTCCTGAAAGATATCCAGAAGAATATGGAAAAATTCCAAGACCTTGGATGTCTGGTTCATCTATCAAATCCCAAAAATCAAATGAAGGTAGCGAATTTATAGATGAGAAATCAGTGGACTGTGACTACCATTTAAAAATACTTGCCCCATGTCCACATCATAGACAATGCCCATTACAAACGAGTAATCCGAATTTTTATGAATTAAATGAGGGGAGAAAGCTTAAATTTTGTGCATTTGAAAAAGCTATCAAGAGACCTAAATTCAGTTTAGAGTTAAAGAAAGGTAAAATGCTTGGATCAAAATGGGAGGGAGAAGACGGTGAACTAGCCAAGAAAAGACACAAGGAGTTAGCTGGATCTGGTAGACCAGATGGTAATGACTATGAAATCATACATTTTTCGTATTTAGTTGCTGAAAGATCTGCTAATGACATAGGAACTATTAAACAAATTCAAGAAATGAGGAAGAATAACGAAGAAGAAAAAGAGAAATATGCTGTAGGTTCGTTAGGTGACGGTTCTATATCTACTTGGCCTAGAATTATAAATCATCCTGGTAAAAAGAAAGGTCATATTATATTTGATATGTGTGGTAACTCTGGGCACATAGAAAAGTGGATAGTACCCAAATCATTCTCTAAGGAAATCTATCGTGACGCAAGAAAGGCATATAAAGGTGACCTATGGGGTCTTGATGCAAAGACCAAGATCCAAAGTTTGGGAAAGATAAACGTCGAGAAATTCAAGAAGCTTGAAAAAAAGAGAATTCAAGAGTTGAGGAAGAAACGTAAAGAAGAAGAAAGAGAAATGAATCAGAAATTTAATGAACTAGATAGCGGAGATTACACCGAAACAATCAAACTTGAAGATATGAAAGATATGTCTAATGTATATGCACACTATTATAATAAGAACCAAAAATGAAGTAAATAAAGATCACCCATGTAAATATCATATATATATGAAAGCATAAAATAAGCATTTTTTATTCATTCTTTGGTAATTCGAAGCGTTTTATGTTGTATATGAAGAAATAGCTTAGTTTTTTTGAAATCTGTTTTTATTGTAATAATATATAGATGAGCAACATATACAGTTTATTTAATGTAAAGTATTTTATCCCTTAAGTGATTTACTTTCTTCTGAAAGAAGTACCTTCAGATAATTTAGCCTTACCACCGGTTGGGGTACATAAGACAGTAGCACAAGATTCACAGGTGACTGCGGTTTGTGCGTGGGAGAAGACAGTAGTGATGTTTAAACAACCTGGACACTTGACGTCTAAGAAGTAAGATCTTGGAGCTTGGACTAAAGTCTTTAACTTGTGCTGTCTGGCTTCAGAAGCAGCAGTTGGATGTAATAAATCTTGAACTAAAACCTGAATAAAAATTAAAAAATTAAATTGTTAGTAAATGTGTTATTTCGAATTGAATCGGGTATGCATATATGAGAATTTTATTGTAACAAATATTATCACTATCGTTACTAATTGAAGACCGTAATATACTGGCCGTGCCAGTTAAGTACATGCTATTAATAATCAACTGTGATAGACTCGACTAATATGACTGTTTTAGTCTTTACATTAAATCTAGAACAGAACTCAAATTAAATGGCATGTCTTTAACATAACATTCTGGAAAGTATATGATTATAGTTTCTTGATCCGATTGTTCATATAATTATCGAGTTTCTCAACCATTTGAGGTTACCTCTAGTACAATACTCAACTTAACACCTTATGGATGTTCATAATTTCTTGATCATATTCTTCTCTTTCAGTATCGTAATCAACTACTTTTTCATTCTATCGTGCATACCTCATCTAAGTGATTTCTAAACATACCATCTTTGTTTACTTATGCTCTTGTTTGTCTCTTTTAATATAATATGAAAAGCTATGCATTTAAACCTAAGTGATGTGTGTTTTATTTCAAATTTTACTTGAGTTTCCTGCTTTCCCGACAACTAAAAAGTTTCATCACCGTGAAAATATTAGTTTAAAAAATTCAGATAAAAAATGAAAAATGAAAATGTATGGGTTATAATTGTAAATTTGACTAGTTATCGCATGGGTGTATATAATAAGCAGTCATTTGTATAGGGCCTTTATAGAAGGCAGAGAATAATTATTTAACTGGGTTAAACAATAAACGACGCAAAATGTGAATCTACTGATTAATTGAGTAGTATTGTGCGAGTCTATAATATTGAAAAAAATATATATATATATTATTAAGTAATTATATGCAGATGCTATGAAGCCTAATTAATTCGGCAATTGATGAATTTGTTTTTAATATTATTAATCTTGTTTGTTGGATGAACCAGACGATGAAGAAGATGAAAATGATCGCTTATTTTGTTGTCTCTTTTTGAACTCTTTTGGTGAGGCCAGCAATGCTTGAAGTAGTAACATGCTTGAATTCTCAGCGTATGAATTTAACTCAGATGTTGTTTCGACTTCATTTATTTTACCAACATTTTCGCTGAATGAAGCAGTCGTATCTGTTTGGGAAGTCTTTTTAATATTAACAGCATTATCAAGGCCACTATCTTTCTTAAACTTCTTTACTATCTTTTTCTCTTTAGACGAATTTGATTTTGGTTGTTGAACAGCCAATATAACCTCTGATTGATTTCCTTTTATCACGTGTCTCACAATGTATCTGAATGCATATACTTTATTGATAACAATTTCTTTCAAAGTTTCAATATTGGTATATCTTTCAAAGTCAAAAGATAGCCTGCCAGAACAGACTGGCTCATCATCAGGGTCATGCCACATTTGAAGGTATGGATGTTCTAGTGCATGTTCGACTGATATTCTATCGTTTGGATCGAACTTAAGCATCTTAGATAATAAATCAATAGCTAAATGACTTGCCTGTGGAAACATTTGACACAAAGGTACTCCAGGGATACTCCCTAGCCTATATATATAATTTTGAACATTGTGCGAGCTGATTCGGAGTAGTGTATCTTGTGAAGGTGTTCCCAAAACCTGTAATATTCTGTTCAATTGGTTGACATAATCCGTTCCTTGAAATAATGGTTCACCACCTAATAGTTCAGCGAAGATGCACCCTGTTGACCAAACGTCAATTGCTTTTGAATATCCTTGATAATTTAACATAATTTCCGGAGCTCGATACCATCGTGTTGCGACATATTCTGTTAGGTACTGGTTGTTTTCTATTGCATCCTCTGAAAAACCTCTAGCCAAACCAAAATCACAAATCTTAATCTGACAGTCTGCATTAACTAGTATATTACCAGGTTTAAGATCACGATGCAGAACACCCGCAGAGTGAATATATTTCAATCCACAAAGGATTTGGTAAATAAAACTCTGAAAGTGTGCATCAGTAAGAGGCTGTCTTGACTTTATTATCTGCCTCAGGTCACAATCCATAAGTTCTTCATAGATATATAAACCATTCACTTGTCCGTCCTCATTATATACAAGATCTAAATCGTATAGACTCACAATATTTGGATGACCTCGAAAATAGTTTAATAAATATAATTCTCTCAATGTTCTCTTACATAGCAAGGATGTAGAGAATACTTTGGGAATTTTCTTTATAGCTACAACTGTACTATCATCAGATGTTTCGTCACTACTATAACTAGCAGAACAAACTACACCATAGGCTCCATGTCCTATTAGCTTTATCAGTTTAAATCTATTTCCTACAATAAAATTTTGGTTTAATACACTGTAGGTTACTCTCTCTTCTTCTTCTCCAGGCATAATTGTGTCTTAAATCTATTTAAGTATATTCATAATCTGGTTTGATAGTTTTATTAACTTTCAGTAGGAAATAAGATGATGTAAGATATTATCAATTAAGATAATAAAAGATGAAAAAAAGCTTCCATGCCAAAACGAAGAAATCGAATAGAGATAAAAGCTAGAAAAAGGTCAAAACTACGTTCATTTGTACCTCTTTTAAAAAAATTATAGTCAATCTAATTTTCCACAATTAGGTAGTCATTTGTGCAAATACGTAAAGCTCAATTATGTACATAGCATCGAAAATAATTAAACAAGCTGGTTTTTTCCTAATTCATTGTTAATCTAATACTTGGCTTTCCTGGAGATCTATTTTTAGTTGTGCGTTCAACTGTGAAGCGACTGAAAAATCGCGGAAAGAAGAAATTATGTCAGAAAGGAAGGAATACTGGTAAAAAGAAGACTAATTAAAACTTTGAAAGTTTACTTTTACTACTGCATAATAGTACCTTTTGAGTGGCTATGTAAAATCCGAAATTGAAATTGTAGACTTTATTAGTCAGATTTGAGTTTCCTCCTTTGACAATAGAATAAGCATGCGTTAACGATATTAGTCTTGACTAAATTTAGATTTGATTACTAGTAAAATTGTAATTGTTTGCTAAACCCCATTTACTATCCGCTATACGCACTTGTAAAATTTTGGTTCAACATATTCTTCTTCTTATTTTCATGGTTTTAGATGGGGGAAAAGGGAGGGTACATTCAGTAAAAATTCAATATCAAATTGATTCAATGTACCAACATATTTCTTGTGAATCTTTATTATTGCCCAGCTTCATGAAATATTATTAACTCAAAAATATACATTTCTCGAGTTTCACAGTTTTGAGTAATGTATTTATTATTGAAAAAAATGTGCTGAACTTTTGGGTTCTTAAATTAGCAATCACTAATCTTTAGAAACCAAGACATATCTAATAGCGACATTAATTAGCATCTACAATTAATTATATTATGCTCATTTCTAATGAAACAAATATGTTGTATATGATAATCGTACTACTCTAATAAATGTCCATGTTCGAAAGAAAATGGATTAAAATTTGCACTCAAGATAGGACATAAAATTTGTCTTTTTATCAGTATGATGCAATAGCGGTCTACCCAGTTATAATATGGAAAGTATCCATATATCTTTTGAATATCATGGAATTTTACGATTTGAACAATTAATAGATTTTGACTTCGTTCATTTGTTCAGGAGATTCACTTCAACAATCAGTCACCAATATTTCTCTGAAGAGATTCGGCATAGAGGAGTTATTAAATACGCCAAACACGATTAGTTGGATACCAACATAAGTACAACATGACATGCCTAATAGATTGAACACATGCAATAGTGTGCTACAGTTTACTGAACGATCATGAAGCTTATCTTTTAGATAGAACATTGCAATTTTCATTAATTAATTGATAATTGATACTAAGCCCATATTTAATCGAAGAACTACATCATAGAAAAAATATCTGACATTAACGGGGAATACTAACCACTACATCGATAACAATCAATGGTGCATTAAGCAATGGTATTCACATATTTTTAAAACTAAAAGGGATAATATATCATTCCATAACTAGTTCTTATTGGCAGTCGGTTCGATTATTCATTTTTAATCTCAAGCGATGAAGTTAACAAAATCATAGACGATATTATAATTATACTAACAACTTACGACGGCTACATTCGATTGAAGCACCAAGTAAACTTCCATCTTGCTTTAGTTTTACCCAGTCTGCTAATCATTAAGTCTATTTATCATCGAAACAAAAATAACTTCAATAGTATTTTAAGCAAAAAAAGTTACCAATAGTTATTTATGAACCTTGATACTATTGGGTTTAAAAGTAAAACACCCATATGCTCTGATAAGTCATCTAATATTACTTTAATAATGTAGACTTAGTCTGAAATTATGATAAGGATAATAACAACAAAGATGTACCCATTTCAATAATACAAAAGAAACACATGCCCAATATTATTTCCTAGGTACATCTCGCGGAAGTCACATTGCTCTATTTTTAGTTATCATATCAATGAAATATTTCTGGGGTTTTAAAGAACTCTAAAAGAATTTCTATGTATGCTGAAAATAACTAAAAGGCAATTTACCTTCTTTATAATCCAAGTCATGAATATCAAAGTTAAAGAACCTGTCGAGTTGATTTGATGCATCTGATTGAAATATAAACACCTTTCTAATGGATTAACAGATCTGACACCAATACTACCTGAATATGCGACGAAACTGAATATTTATTTTTCAGCTGTCATGATGCCAAATACCCACAATTGGTATCCAGATATGCCTGAAGAGATGAAACTTTGAAACGAAGATCACATAATGCATACATTGTTGCGGAAGAGTTCTGTACATGCATTTGGTACCGAGTTACTATACTTATGACCTAGATTTATCTGTTATATGATAAGTATATTTGAAACAACTGGATAACATTAGAAAATCTTCATAAGTATTTCTTCTGCTGATATTAGAAAGAGGTACTCTACTGATCCATACCGAAACTTTATGCTGAGTCAGATAATATTGAATTCAATGGAATTTGACTTTCTAAACATGCTTTTAAATGGTTGCAACAAAGATAAATCTAGGGTGCTTAACATTTCCGAAAACCAGCCTTAGTTAAGTAAACCCTTACAGCTGTATTACTATCGGCTAACTACTGGAAAGGAAGTATCCGTTTTTTCACATATGAGCATCTGACGATAGTATTTGTACTTATAATGATGTGTACATCCTATTTTTGTGCATTTTGAAGAAAGAAGTCTCTTAGTTTTGGATATTGATCTAGAATGTAAAATCAGTATTTATGTTATACTTGCATTACCAATGAATCGAATTATTAGTTCAATCTTCTTCTAGTATACTATAATATACTTTTTTCATTAAAAATCAGTGTTACATGGTGAACTTTAGAATTGAATAAAGTAAATATATTAGTTTTTCTCAGCCCTGTATTAGTATAATATACTCATAATAAAGTAGGAAGACGTCGCGAACAAAATTACATAGGCCCAGTCACCAGCGCTACTTGGAATAGGAAATTTAACCTTTCAGTTTACTGTGACAACAATTCTTTATTCAGTTAGCTTAAAAGGAGAACCGAAGAACGTATAAATATAGATTATGCATATTTTGCATAATTTCCAATATTATAAATGACTATGTATCATACAAAATAATAGACTTTCAATCAACTAACATTCAACAATAGCTATCACGAAAAAAACTTATAAACGATGATCTCACTTGGAATTTGATATTTTTGATCGTTCAGGTAGATGAATTCCTTCAATATTTCTGAAATGGTCAACCGATTCTTCCGTTAAGTTGTCAGATATATGATTTTCAGAGCTACTGAAACCGAAGTAGTACCTAACCCTGATCATTGCTTGAAAGAGGTGACTGGGTATTATGAGTTCATCTTTGACAACTACATTGTCTCCTAAAAATATTCTTTCGGAGAACACTTTACTGCAATTGGTAAGAAGCAATTTTTGGCCAATTTCTGAGAGTTTTGGATGTTCTAATTTATTGGACAACCAGAAATTAAATATTATTAAAAAGGTTACCTTCGAATCCTTTCCAGGCCTTAACATTGGTTCTAACATATATCTTTCAAAGTCATTAAAATTATCACTTTGCATTCTTCTGAAGAATGACCTTTTATGATCAATTTGGTTCTCAAGAAAGTTATAGAAAGTACCAGTTGGATCAGGTTTAGACGTAGCAGAATCTCTTAATATGTTGTCAAAATATTCATAAACCCCAGTAGAATTTTTGAAGAAATCTGTATCCTTGGAAATACTTTTGATAAACTCTAACTTATGGCATGGATTGGTAGCATCTATCAATGATGTCTCGAATCTGCCTTTTAGCACAATATTATGATTTCTTATAAATTCATATCCTTTCTTAAACGCATTGAATATCGAAATGTTATCAGATGTAAAGATAAAATCGCCGCCAAGCAAAAATGGTAAACTTACCTTACAATTCATATCGTCCAAACTATTTCTTTCTGAAATATTAACAACATAATCCAAGAATATTTCTACTTGATAAAGTATAGAAGACTGATTTGCAATAGAAATGAATGCATCATCATCGTAACTATTATGTGAGATTTTAGATAAAAAAATTAACAAGTTTAGAGTCAAATGCATCTCTTTAAATTCTTCCTTAGTAAATTCAAAATGTGAACGACTATTTTCTGGAATATAATTCCAATTATAATTAATAAAGTCCGTTATGCTATTCTTGATAGTTAGAAAATGATTAAAGAATTTGAATTGTGCAAACTGTAACGTGAATGGCTCATGCTCTAATTTTCCAAAATAAATTTCCCATCTCTTTCTCAATAATTCATTCCCTAATATGATTTCACTAATGTTTTTTATCTTTTCCATCCACGAAAATTCTAGAAGGCTATTATAAATTGAAATAAAAACCGAATCGACTGTATCTTCGATAGCTGTTACTCTAATTATTTTCTGGCCATCTGCTGGATTTTCAATATACGAAGCAATCCGGTCCACATCTGTCTCAATATCACCGATAACGCAGAATAGTTTATTAGTCAGGCCAAAATCTTCGATAACGTTCTTGATCAACTCAAAATTATCACCAAGTTCTGATTTTTCAATGCAAAGTAAGAACTTGCTTCCTCCTAAATGGGGAATATTTTCTAATTTTATTTGGCTATCAATCTCTGGGAAAATTTGTGCCATAATAGTTAAATAAACAGAATTATTTGTGTGGAATCGATTTATCATTAGAGATACACCTCCATTACTCTTATCTAAACGTTCTCTTGTTTGTAATACGATGGATTTATCTTGTTCCGAAATACATTCTTCCATATTTTGGGTTAACGTAAATTTAGACTTACCTTGATAATAATTCATTATTGAGCTCCATTCACTGGATTTATTAATAACTTCACGAGAATGTTCAGAGATTGGGTATTCTTGATTTAAGCCGGCTGAAGAAGATGAAAGAGAAGATACCAACTTTCTTACATCTAAGTTAGGGGACGTTGACCTAATATCTGAAATAGAAGGTATTATTACCGTAGAATCATTATATCCAGTTGCACTATGCTGCTTATCGTTATATCTTTGATTAATATTATCTTCATTTAAAGGCAAATTGCGTGCTGATCTTTTTGTATGAAGCTTTAAATGATTTCTCAAATTAGTCGTCACTGTGGCATATATTTTTGTTATATGATTACACTTGCTACAACGAACTATCAATTGGTAGCCCAAACGGTTCAATGATGATTTGGAGTTTTCTTGAAAGCTATCTAATGGGGCTACATATTTAATAATGGATCCGTCATATGATGTTAATGTTTTATTCAATAAAGTTTGGACTTCATTAGGTATGACATTTGGAGATAATACTTTATAATTTTTATTTCTGTTACTCCTAATTATTATATATCCATCCTTGTCTGGCTCCTCCTCGAGGCTACCATCCTGAGATATAATAGTTGAGTTACCTCCTACATTAATATTTGTTTCTTCCTGTACTGTTTGTTGAATATTATTTTTACTATGAATGTCAGTATTATCATTATTTACATTATTCTTTGATGTGAATTCATTAAAGCCTTGATTTATATCTGGAATACTAATAGGCATATCGAATGCTGGATCCACTGAAGATGGCTTTTCTTCTCTAAATTTATCATATCTTATTCTATCGGCTCTCTCGATCCTCTTCAATTCATTTGATATAATATTATATATTAGATCCTCGAAAGGTGTTCTTCGTTTAACTATGTAACTCTCAATCCCTTCCAAACTCTTAGGAAAAAGTTTAACATTCTTCTGGTCTGATCTCAAGCTATCCTCCCCTAACCGATGGCGTTGGGTTTCATCTATAACATTAGACTTCAACAATGGATCTATCTTTCTTAATTTTAACTTCCTTTCACCCATTTCTAACCGATGCTCAACAAGGACACAACACTACTTTAATGGAATATGTAGTATGGTATACAACTAGAATAGCGTTTGTTTATGCAATTAATACACTTTTATGTATAGTTGAAAAAAAAATAGATCTAACATTAAAAATATTTAGCGAATAGTAAGACAATAAATATAACACAAGATTTGTTTACTGTAGGAGAATATTTATTAGATCCGTACTTACAATTTTCTATATGCTTATATACAAAGTTATTCTAAGTTTTCATCATTTTCAACAAGGTCATCGTCATCATCAAATATAGATTTGGGAGGTAGTGAGGTATGAATCAAGTTCGCAGTTAGTCCATTCTCATTCATTCCTTTACACGTATTCACTACAATCTTACCCACATTTGAATCTAATACCGTTATAGCTTGATCATCAGGTAAAACCATGCCTAGCATGCGCTGTAAATGGGGTGCTTGATCGATATGATGCTTAGAGATAGTTTCTTGGTTAGGCTTCTCTTCACATTTAGAATAATCAAACCCAGGCGGTGGAGAACATGGTGGTGATATAAGGAATAATCTCTTACTTTGTGGTAATTCTAAGTACTGCTTTTCTGTAGTACGGGTTGTATCCGTAAGTGAATAATGAAAGTTAAACTCCGAGACCATAGGTTGATCACCAGCATCCATAATTGCTTTCGATATATCAATACCAGGACATACTAGTAGAACTCTCTTGAAGTTATTTAGAATGATTACTTGCAAAGGATCCTCCTGCGTGATATCATATTTTAAAAGAATATTATGCGTAAGCCAATTATTCAGTTGGTCTATGTGTTCTGGATCTGTTACAGTAACTTTTCCGGATGTTACAATTATAGTATTTGTTATATCCTGCTTATTAACTATATTTATCATAATATCTTGCAGGTTGAATTCTTCTTCTCAGAATTTATCTAAAGATGTTGTACCAATAACACTGTGTGTTCTGTTTCATTAATATCATTTTCTAGTAACGGAAAATTAAATATTGGAATTTGTTAATTTAGATGGCTAACTTTCAAAAAGTTCTTAATGCAAAGAGATTATCCTAGGATACCTTTAGAAAGTATTGGCCCTTTAACTTTAACTGCTTAAATATCTACTAGCAACATTTAAAGATATATAATACTATTGCAAGGATGTCTCTGCTATTGAAAGGGACACCTATAAGATCCCATGCAACAAAATCATTATTTAACATTGCTAGCAAAAGATGTTTCACTGTAAATACTAACATTATGTGGAGCAGCAGAGTTAATTACAGTAGAGTACATGTACATAAATCCAACATCAATAAAATTCCAATGAGCAGAAACCAAAACGTCAGAGTTTCCAATTCTTTGTTTTCCAGCAGGAAATTATTCACAGATACAAGACATTCATGTGGTAAATGTGAAAAGATGTCAAAGAAACTGACACAAGAGTATGTATAAATATTCCAATAATTTAAATTAACTATATTAGATAATAAACGTAGGGAAACTAAAACACAAGACATAGAAGCATGAGATTTGGGCAAATTTTTTACTGCAACACTATATGCACATTATTGTGCTTTCATTTGGCAATGTAAGTAAGCTAGTACCAATATCTACAATTGAGAACATGCGGAAGATATATAGCAAGGAATAATATGTTATCTTCAAGAATATCGTATTGTAAACTGCGTTATCTTCTCTATTTTTTTGTTGCGGCGAATCTTCAGATAAAGGGAACAAACAAAGGGAAACATAAAGAAGTAGCAAAAACTTTGCAAAAGAGAAGAGTTAATTCCTTGAGTGTACTTTAATTGTTATCTACTATTACCAGTAATACCAAGTCAGTGATACTAACACATTTTAATTGTATTAATTATGTCCAGTGCTACCGTGAGTCGTGAAATTCTACCAACTAATGTAACCCCGTTACATTATCATTTGCAAATTGAACCAAATCTCGAATCTTTTAAGTTCGATGGTTTAGCAAAGATATATTTAAAGGTCAATGACAAAGATATTGATTCTGTGAAGCTTAATGCTATAGATCTCGACATCCATTCAGCTAAAATTGGAGGTGTAGCCGCAAGCCAAACTAACATCGATGTAGAAAATCAAATCACTGAGTTTGTTTTCTCAAAGGGTACTCTATCTAAGGATCAGGTAACATTGGAAATTGAATTTACCGGTACCTTGAATGATAACATGGCAGGCTTCTACAGAGCTAAATATGAAGATAAATTGACTGGTAAGACCAAATACATGGCCACCACCCAAATGGAACCTACTGACGCAAGAAGAGCATTCCCATGTTTCGACGAACCGAACTTGAAGGCTACCTTTGATATTACGTTAATTTCTGATCCTTCTCTTACCCATTTATCAAATATGGATGTTAAAGAAGAATTAATTAAAGTCGGTAAGAAGTTTACTCATTTCAACACAAGTCCTAAGATGTCTACTTACTTAGTTGCATTTATTGTTGCAGAATTAAAATACGTTGAAAATAAGGATTTCCGTCTCCCAGTCAGAGTATATGCTACTCCAGGTAATGAACAAGACGGTCAATTTGCAGCTGACTTAACCGCCAAGACTTTAGCCTTTTTTGAAAACTCTTTTGGTATTAAATACCCTCTACCAAAGATGGATAGTGTTGCTGTTCATGAGTTTTCTGCTGGTGCCATGGAAAATTGGGGTTTAGTTACCTACAGAGTTGTTGATTTATTATTAGACAAAGAGAATTCCAGTTTAGATCGTATCCAAAGAGTAGCTGAAGTTGTTCAACATGAATTGGCTCATCAATGGTTTGGTAACTTAGTTACCATGGACTGGTGGGAAGGTTTATGGTTAAATGAAGGTTTCGCTACTTGGATGTCATGGTATTCTTGTAATGAATTCCAACCAGAATGGAAGGTTTGGGAACAATATGTTACTGATACTTTACAACATGCTTTAGCTCTTGATTCCTTAAGATCATCTCATCCAGTTGAAGTTCCTGTCAAGAGAGCCGATGAAATCAATCAAATCTTTGACGCCATTTCTTACTCTAAAGGTGCTTCCTTGTTAAGAATGATTTCTAAATGGTTAGGTGAAGATGTTTTCATCAAGGGTGTTTCAGCTTATTTACAAAAATTCAAGTATGGTAATGCTAAAACCGAAGATTTATGGAACTCTTTAGCCGAAGCTTCTGGTAAGGATGTTCGTAAGGTTATGGATATCTGGACTAAGAAGGTTGGTTTCCCTGTTGTTACTGTAGAAGAAAGTGGCAACAAGGTCACATTTAAGCAAAACCGTTACTTAACCACTGGTGATGTTAAGCCAGAAGAAGACGAAACCTTGTATCCTGTTTTCTTAGCTTTAAAATCTAAGGATGGTGTTGATAATAGTTTAGTCTTAAATGAAAGATCCAAGACTGTTGAATTAATGGATAATGACTTCTTTAAAGTTAATGGTGAACAATCTGGTATCTATATTACGTCATACTCTGATGAAAGATGGAACAAGTTAGGTAAGCAAGCCGATTTATTATCTGTCGAGGATCGTACAGGTTTAGTTGCTGACGTTAAAGCTCTATCTGCTTCTGGCTATACTTCAACCACTAATTTTTTCAATTTAATCTCTCACTGGAAGAATGAAGAGTCATTCGTTGTTTGGGAACAAATTATCAACAGTATTTCTTCTTTGAAATCTACTTGGATTTTCGAACCAAAGGAAGTCTCCGATGCTTTAAATGGTTTTACAAGAGATTTAGTTAAATCTAAGGCTAACACTTTAGGTTGGGACATTAAGTCAACTGATTCATTCGCTACCCAACGTTTGAAGGTTTCTTTATTCGGCGTTGCTTGTGGCGCCAAAGAACCAGAAGCTGAAAAGGCAGCCATTGAGATGTTTAATAAGTATATTGCTGGTGACAAGAAAGCTATATCTGCTTTAATTAAGCCAATTGTGTTCAACACTGTTGCCAGACAAGGTGGTAAAGAAAACTACGAAAAGATTTACAATATTTATTTAAATCCAATCTCATCTGATGAGAAATTATCTGCCTTAAGAACCTTAGGTAGATTCAAGGAAAAAGAATTATTAGAAAGAACTTTAGGCTACTTATTTGATGGTAGTATACTAAGTCAAGATATATATATTCCAATGCAAGGTATGAGAGCTCACAAGGAAGGTATTGAAGCATTATGGTCCTGGACTCAATCCAACTGGGAAGAAATATCCAAGAAATTACCACCTGGCTTATCCATGTTAGGTTCTATTGTTACGATTTCTACCTCTGGTTTCACATCATTAGAATCTGTTAATCAAATAAAGAAATTCTACAGTGAAAAGTCCACAAAGGGTTTCGACCAGAGTTTAGCGCAATCCTTAGATACCATCACTTCTAAGGCCCAATGGATCAATAGAGATCGTGAAGTTGTCCTTAACTATTTAAAGGAGAACGGTTACTATAAAAATTAAATAGCTATCAATGTATATATAATTTAAAAATATTCTTTTTTATAGTAGAATAATATATCTATTCATATTAGCATAGCAAATAACGCGTTGGAGAGCTTTTCGTGTACTGAAAAAAATATTAGATTTGAAATAATCGATGCTATTGTAAAAACGATACGATAGATAATAGATCAATTTGAAATAGATATAGTGTACATCTATATATTGTATACAATCATGACTAAAACATACGGCAATGATAATGAATTAAATAATCAAAAAATAATTTTCTTGCCTAAGGAATTGACTGAATCCAAAGACGAAGGAAATGATAAGAAGTACAAGATATTTAAATTACCAAACCCATCTCAAATTGTTGATAAAGCTGATATCGAAATCCTATTAGATCCCGTTACATCGAAGATTTACCAATTACAACCTTATGAATTCAAGAGTGAGTATTTGGTTGAAGCACAGAAACAAAGCGCTAAGAAAATTCAGGTAGTTAAGAAAACTGTTGCCGATGAGATCGATGTCACCGCTAGATCTTTAATGTTATATAACAGTGATCCTGAGAAAAGAGCTGATGGTTACGTGTTAAGGGATGCATCCATGTCTGTTGTTGTGAATTATGATGTTACCTTTAATTTAATTTCAAATTTCTGTAAGAAACAAATAAGTCATACAGAAGAAGAATACGTCAAAGAAGATGGCAGTAAAGATAACAATAACAACAATAAATTCGAAGCAGAAAACAAGATTCTAACATTAAGAGATTACCATGACTATTTAATTGATTTCGGTGACAAGAATTGGGAGCATGTTCCATTAGAGAATTTAAAACAATCTCTTGAGAGAATCAGTGAAGTGATCGAAGAAGCAGGAGATACATATTATAAGATAACCGTTGAGAATATTCTCATGTTTTTATCTAAAAAGGTTAACGATATAATTATGAATTTCCCAAAGAGCATACCTATTCCATATGGATACCCAGAAGATATCAAGTACTGTGCTAAAGTACTGCTATCTTGTAATATATTAATCTCCCTGATACCAAAGCTTATATATAACAAATTAGTGAATGATATATCACACAAGCTATCTGATGATCAAACAATCAGTGGATGCATTGATAAATATATTTCATACAAGAAGGACATATCGATTTCAGAGAAAGAAAAGAAATTGCTGACACAAAGTGCCATGAAAATTGGTCTAGGGAATGGGGGTCCAAACAATACTGACAGATTCATTAAGAAAGTAGTAAAGAAAGCAATTGTGCCAAAGACGAAAATAGCCGTTGGCCGTGGTGCAATTGATGGTTTTTTCAAGAAGAAATAAACATCAAGAAGTCAATACAGAATTGGATAATAATCCATATTATTATGAGAAGAGGAATTTACAGACAATCTAAAGAATGTATCCAATTCTAAATTAGCAACATGAGTATAAATAGCATAAGTAGCACTAAATATACTTCCATTCACCCTCTGCTGTTGTTTACTCACAGAAAGAGGCGAGAACACTATATATTTAGTCTCTCTCAACAAAAACTACTATGTTTAGGATTTCAATACAGACAGAGACTGTAAGTTTCCTCTATACAATTTTCTTATATACTACTCAGGGGGAAATTTAGTAAGACAAAACGTGCATAAGTTGTTTTTCTACGCCCTGATAAGATAAGAAAAATAAAGATTGTCGTCCGGTTATTTTGGTTCTTTCTGTGCGGTGATATAATCCTGAACATTGATTGACATGAAATTTAACTAATCAGATTAGTGAATTTTGCTGACTGAGAAGTTGGAATGAGAGTTATGGGGAAGAAAGGGACTAACTGTGAGTATATTTCTCCGTGCGGGTGTATGCGGTGAAATATACAGCATATTTGACTTGTATAGTAGTATTTGTTAAGTCGAGCTTATTATGTGCAGTAATTACTCTCTGAATGTCGATGTAGAGATCCTTGGACCACGTTGACAGGATCCGTTTTGTGACTGAAACGATAATAATCTCGTATACTATTCAAATATACTTTAGTTATAATTTAGTAATATATGACTTTTTGTTAGTAATTAGGGGCCCTGACTAGAGCTACATAAATGTGGCGCTGTCTGTTCATTGCCATGCATATATATATATATACTTGTGGTTTTTCATAAGAATACTTGATTGACCTTAATACACACCTCCACATTCTATACTTTTAGTATACTCCGCAATTTCTGTATAGGTAATCATAATAAATTAAAGAATAAATTTAGAAACACAATATACACATACTAATTTATTTGCAAATATGATACAATTATATAACGTGATAGAAAATGATTTAGAAAAAGGTTATACATCAGATGATTATGATAGTGACCATAGCAATGATGAAGAATTTATTCAAACTGCTGAAATTACAAAAGATACTACTATGTCATATCCATCCATAATACGAAGAACTTTGACAGTATGTTTCGATAGTATACGACTTCTAGTACTAATATTATTATTATTAGCAGGGTTATCACTATGCACATTACTATACATTAATACTATGGTAAACATACTTTTCTAGATCTAATATTCTAACATTCACTCATATCATCCCACTCATATCATCCCACTCATCAGCATATAATTATTTTTTATTTATTTCAATTTATACATAATCAACGATTAAAAATCAAAGCGCTGTTATATTTAATTATATATCAATGTTTTTTTATTAATTTACTATTTTACAGAGCTCGTTATATGAGTGTATGTACTATATTTATATATATTTACCAAATATCTTCTTGGTATGTACCTGAAACTTTCATAGCCTTGATCATTTCTTGGCCTTCGTCAATACTAACATCCTTCAACTCAGAAAGGATTGAAACTAGTACCTTTTGAACATCCTTTGCCATTCTCATAGCATCACCACAAACGTAGACATGTGCGCCATTATTTAATAATTCACTGATTTCAGCTTTACGTTCTCGAATCTTATCTTGAACATATATCTTCTTATCAGTGACTCTGGATAACGCAACATCAATTTCAATTTTATCACCTAGTGTCTTTGCATGTTCAATCCATTCTTCTTTGTATAAGTAATCGTCATCATTTCTAGAACCATAGAATAGCATCATCTTACCCATCTTTCCACTTAATTGATTGTCAGTTTTCATCATCTTAGAACGTTCTCTAACGAAACCACGGAATGGTGCAACACCAGTACCTGGACCAATCATAATAACTGGTACTGAAACATCAGCTGGTAATTTGAAAGTAGAGTGACGGACATGAATTGGTAATTTAAAATCTCTGAATAAATTACGTGGACCATTTAGATCGTAATTAACAGGTAAAGTATTTAAAGATTCTCTGTTTTGAACTAATTCAATGTTTCTTAATAAATTAGTGGTAACACCTAAGGTTGGCTTACCAGTATATTCGTTTGGAGTGTTTTCAACAATAGAAGTAACATGGATAACGTTTGGTTCAGATAAAGAAGATGAGGAGATAGAATAATAACGTGGTTGTAATTTTGGTAACAATTCAATTAAGAATGTCCATGGAACATTTTCCCATGGTTGATTATCACTCAAATATAATAAAGCATCAGCTAAGTTGAATTTATTGCTTAAAATTTCTGAAGCAAATAGTTCTTTATCCTTTGATAACTTGATAATACGTTCCTTAATATCTTCTGGAGCATAATTAGATAGGAGACCTAAACTTTGTCTTGAAATTGGACCAGTTATTTCTATGTAATTTCTAACAACAGCTTCAATAGTAGTTGGACATGGGAATGGTAATTTAACGGTAGAATCAATTGGTTTTAAATCGAAAATAGTGTTACCTTTTAAATTAAAGACAGATAAAAATTGAGAGACAATTTCATTTGCATTAGATGGCCAGATAGCTAAATGATCACCAGTTTCATAAGCGACTTCAGATCCACTAATGTCAAATTCGGTATGTATACAGCTTCTACTTTCGCTCTTAAATAGTTCGTGAGATTTAATAATTGGAGCCACGTATGGTTGAACTAAATCAAATGGTCCCTTTTGTTGACCTTCAGAATTGTACGATAATTTCTTAGATGGTAAATATTGAATTGATGGTTCACCAACGGAAACATTTTCTCCGATGGTTTCTAACTCTGAGTATTCAAATGAGGGCTTGAATGCATCATTATGTTCGCTTAAATTTAATAAATTTGTAAGTTCATCAATGGTGTTTTCCTTCCAAGTAAGATAATCTTCATCAGTTGTACCAGCACCATCATCACCAGCACCTATATTACCAATCAAGGTAGCACCTGCTTCTTGTAAGGACTTTGCTGCCTTTTTAGCAGCGCCGTTATAGAACTCGTAAGTAGTATTACCTAAACCAAAGATAGAAAATCTAACATTTCCTAATATTTTACCTTCAGCTTCATTTAAGAACTGTTCGAAATGGGCTGCACCATCTGGGAAATCACCTTCACCGTATGTTGAAATAATAAATGTAACTAGAACATTTTCTGGCATCTCGTTTAATGTATCAAAATCATAATCCTCTAAATCACCACACATAACATCTAGTTGATACTTGTTACTTAATTCCTTACCAAATTTTCTAGCGTAATCTTCAGCAGTACCTGTTTGAGAACCGTAAAGAATCAAATAGTTCTTGTCATTACTAGCTAATACGTCAGTGATATCACGAGAACCGTTAGTATCAAGTCTTAATGATGGATCATTATCGAAGAACTGATCCTTAATAGCTTCTAAGTTATAATATATAACAAATACTATCAGCAGCACACATAATGCTATAAAATCAGTTGTATTCATAAACATCTTCTCCGCACTTCTTGATGGTTGTATTGTTGTTACTAACGTGATATTGAAATTTAATTAAACAACTTCTTCTCTTAAAAGAATATACGTTAAATATATATATATGTATATATATTAATGTCTTACAAGAATAAAGGAGTTTACGATGATGTAGATAAACCTAGACTTAGCCCCAGAAGGAGACAAAAACATTAAACGAACAGACAAAGTATTGGATCTGTCAACCTCGCAAGTTTCCCTTTATGATATGATAATCACGACTTTCTTCGTGATTATCATATCATAGTATTATTTCGGCTTGGCTTCCCACGAAAAAGGTCTCGAGAGTTTTTAGAACCGATGAATTTCGCACAGAAAAGTCCGCACAGATGTAGAAGAATTTTAGTGAAAAATACGACAGGAAAGCTATAGCTGGTAGTAAACGAACCCATTGATATTGGCAATGTTCGATTGTATGGATTATCTATATGCTATACCTGTGGCATCGCCGAAGATCTGGTCAGCCCCACCATCAGCAGCATAGTTTATGTGTATGCATCACCTATTGTCTTCCGTATGTCGTCTTTAAGGGACTTCGATTGCTCTTCTGAGAGATCCATGATCTCTTTAACTAGCTTTGTTAAAGACTCCATGTCAAACTCATGCTTGGCTCTTCTACCGATTCTGTAAAATATGACACTACCTTCATTGTCGGACTTCTCTTCCAAGCTGGCGATGTACTCTTTCTTCTCAAGATTCTTTAACAAATCGTCAATTGAGTACTTGAGAATAGGTATCTCAGTCCCATCTGTCGGTATACCAAATGATGTCAGATATGTTAAAAGTTCTTGATGTAAGATGTTATTTTTGGAGAAGAGGATAACACACAACACAACACTAACGATACCTCTCAATGTCAAATCTTCATCGACACTCATCTTGTTCTCTAACGTGTTCATACTTTCTAGATCCATATCATCACCTACATATTCACCATTGATCACTAGATCAGAATATGTTCTTATGCTTTGTTGTTGTTTATATTCACTAAAGTTCTGCAGGTATGGTAATTTATTCAATATTATAAAATGAGACGCTTTAGAACCTAACTGTAAATCATCCATTTCCACTAATGGTTCGTCTTTCTTAGTAGATACATCACCAACTAGTTTAGACTTTGGTGCGATACCTCGTAATTCATAACCATAGACACTATCCAATATTTCATTAACAGCCTTGTATACTGCCGCAAACTGCATATTTCCAGAGTTATATTCTCTTGCGAACTCACGGATAGCTTTTGTTATTCTATCTCTTGTTATAATGGTGTTTTGGGCTTCTGCGTTGGACAATATGAACCTTACCGTTCGTCTAGCTACTATTTCGATTTTACCATAGCCCTGATCAGAGCCATTGGCTACATCTAGATCGTCACCATACTCTCTATCGTCATTCATGGTTTATTAAGACTCTGTGTAGTAGTGTTAATAGTGATGATTGCCCCATCGATAATACATAATTGAAGCTTTCTTTTATTTACATTTGAAAAATTACGCGCTATACAAAATCACGACTATTAAATAATGTAACAAGTTAAAAACATGAATCTTTTTACTATAAAATATATATAGATATCTGAAGATAGTTCAATATGTTAAATCACCAGTAACTTGGGCCCAGAAATCTTTCGCATATTGTTTTTGTTCTGCCTTTGTGGAGCCACCTCTAATGGCAAAATAAGTTCTACCATCAATTTCAACATCCCAAGCACCCTTATTGGTACTGATCATTATACCACCAGTTTCTTCTAAAATACATAAACTAGCACACACATCCCATGCCCAACAACCACCTTCCCAGTATGAATCAAGTAAACCAGCTGATACATAACACATATTCATTGCTGCACTACCTAAACTTCTAAAACCATGAGCGTAACCACCTTTTTCACTTAACAAGTTTCTGTAAGTAGACATCTTAATATCAAAGTTACTACCTGGTGAATCTTCCCTATCAGCACCACCCTCTAAACCAATTACAGACTTCTGTAATGTTAGTGGTCTCTTGGCAACATCAATATGGACTTCATTCAAGTAGGCACCATTACCCTTTGAAGCATGGAATAATTGATCTAAATGAGGATTGTAAACGGCTCCTACGACTGCTTTACCATCTATAGCCAAACCAATTGAACAACAGCTGTATGGGAATCCATGGATAAAATTCATTGTTCCATCAATTGGGTCAACAATGAATGTTGGATCCTTTGATAATTTTGTAACACCAGGAACATACTCTTCTTCACCGATAAAAATATACTTTGGATACCATTCAGATAACCTGTCTTTAATAATCGATTCAACTCTCTTATCTTGCTTTGTAACCAAATCAACTTGATTTGCCTTATCATCATAAAGGGTAAGGTATTTACCTGATCCGGACTTAATGATAGGACCAATTTCTCTCTTTAATAGATCTACAATTCGATTTTCGATTGACTTTAGTCCTTCCTTAGTTAATGACATACTCATTAATACTTATAACCTTTTGGTTTTGTTGCCTATCGGGTTGTTCTTATCTCCTTGAATTGTTTAGAGAAATGACTTAATCTGCTACAAATGAGTGGGCTCCAAGCACTAAACAAAGGAAACCAAAACATGTTATGAAGAGAAACAAACTATATATATATACAGACTAAGCCAAAATAATACTATTGCACATTACTGATTCATCGGAAAACCTTCGTATTTCAGATGCTTTGTACAGTCATTATTATGTAATTACGTGCTTTTACAATGTAGGTCGACAGTACTCCGATGAATGTGCCATTTTAATATCAAAATACAGCCGAACAGAACAGAACGAAATGAATGAAGAACATATAGGAAAGCGATTAGAGGAATACAAACATTAGTAACCTTTGGTGCAAAGCATATATATTAATATTGAATTTCATATTATCATGAATTTGTTCAGAAATTATGTTTTCACTCGGAGCTTGCATAGCAATAGTAGACTACTGAATTATAATAATGTTAAGCTAACTCTATTTTCAAAGCCTAGCTGTGGATTATGTGAAGAAGCTAAAGAGATCATAGATGATGTACTAGATTTATCAGAGTTCCATAATGTGAAACTTAAAGAGAATCTGAATATAATTAATATAAATAAGGATAAGAAATGGTGGGATGCGTATTGTTTTGATATACCAGTGCTTCATATTGAAGATAGCAAAGGTAATAAACCTTTAGTAAAGATTATGCATCACTTTAGAGAAGATGAAATAACAGAAAAACTAAGGGAGTTTAATGAATAGCAAGGGATCATTACATTTTGTACATAGTTATACACCGGCATCTATCTGTATAAAAATAAACACACATTCATTACATGCAATTCTTTCTTCTTTTCTTTCTATCATCATTTATGTTATTATCATCATCAATAAGTAGTAACTTTTTCCTTGTAACTGCAGAAGACTTAGTAATTGTGTTGCCTCTTTTCACGTTTGTCTTCAGAGGTTTGATATATATTGGAGATGGATTTGTAAGTTCAAAATCATCATTTGAAGAGGAAGGTAGATCAAATTCATCATTAATGAAATTGTTATCCACCTGGGACTTTTCTACTTTATTCTGTTGTAATAATTCTTGTGAAAAGAAGTCCGAAGAAGGTTGTTCTTTCTTACTAGTCATTGCGATTGATCGATTTCTGATTCCATTTCTCTTAGGTTCTGATTTACTTTGATTTGAAGGTTTCAACTCTTTCTCTGCAATCGGCCTGTTCTCTTTATAACCTGTCAATTCATTAGTTAGATTATTAATAGATTTCCTCATTGTTCTAACATTTTTCTCTAACTTTTCTAACTTATCTTGTAAATCAAGTTTATCTGACATTACATCTTGCTTCTCAGATTCTAAACAAATCATTTCTTGCCTCAAGAGCTTCAATTCCGTATTATCCTCTTCTTGACCCATTTCATTATCCTTAAGCATTCGTTTCAATTTTCTATTATCTTCATCCAATTCTAATTCGTGTGCCTTGAGTTGAACAAGTTCAACATTATGCTTCTGAATTTGTTCATTTAATTTCTGAAATTTGTCCATTCTTGATGAATGATCTCTTTCATAATTGTTCTTAGATATTTCTAACTCTTGAATTCTCTGTTTTAATGTGTCATTTTCAGACATGATAGCATTATTTATACCATTTTGAGAAGCTATTTTATTCTCAAAATTAGATTTCTCTGTAACCAAAACTTCATTTAACTTTTTACACTCAACCTTAGTTTTCTTAAGATCTTCATCTAGTTGTTCATTATGTTTTTCTAGGACCTCTTTTACTGACGTAAATCTAGAAATTTCAATCATCTGGTCATCAACAGTACCATTTAGTTCCTCATATTCAGCATTTTTTATTCCTAACGAGGTAATATATTCGGTCTTTTGTTGCTCTAAAGATGTTATTTGTTTCTCGTATTCATGTATCTTTTCTTCATAGCTTTGAGTTTCAACTAGTCGAGTCTGATAGTTATCTAGTTTCTCATCTAAGTTTTTGAATTTTTCAAAGGCTCTGTCATTTGATTTACTAAATTCATTTTTCGTTTCTTCAACAATATTAATGACACCATTTAATATTTCAGTTTTGGTATTGCTTATATCGGTTTTCAATATTGTTTCTAAAGTTAAACTTTTATCATTAATTTCTTGTAAATACTTTTTTGTATCATTTTGGTAATTTTCTTGTTTTGAAACAATCGTAGACGTACTTTGATCTAGGAATATTTTGACATTGTTAGTTAACCTATTCCAATCTCGGGTATATATATGTTAGTAAGTGAAATTCATAATTTGGTTTTAGATTTAGAGGTGATTTATTGTTTTATATTTACATTTTCTCAAAATTTAACATCAATACTTTAGATTCATTTGCCGTTGCTTCGTTTTCATTAATTTGCTTTAAATTTAATTCATCTTTGAAAAATCCTTTCAGGGTCTCTTCCATCAACTTCATCTGCTCAACATTCAAATGTTCATTTATGCTAAATTTACTTTCTAATAGAGCAAGTATTTCCTTTCTAATATTTGTAATTTCTTCTAATAAGGAACTGTTTTTAATTTTTTCTTCACTTAATTGACCAGAACAATCATCTAATTCTCTTTGTACATAATCTAGCTCCCTTTCTTTTTTGATCAAGTCTGCATCATTTACTGCCTTATATTTCTGAAATTCTGTCATATCGGACTTTAATTTAGTAACTTCTTCCTTATAGATGTTAATCTTACTTTGAAAGATTAACTGAGATTTCTTCAATTCTTGTATATCAATTATATCTAGATTTTTTTGTTTAAACAAAGTGGTGGATTTATCCTGTAAGGATGATAAGAGGGACCTGTATTTGTCTACTTTTTCGACGATTCTCTTGGTAGTTTTTAATTCAGATTTTAATTTGTTATTTTCAGCATGTTCTTTTTGGAGTTCAAGCTTTAAATTGGCACATATTCTTTGTGTATTAGTAAATGCTTCTAGCAAGACATCATTCGATGATGCTTCAATACCAGACCGTTGTTGATCATCACTATGATGAGATATCGGAATATTTCTTTTTTCATTAGTTGTAGATGAAGTTTGAATATCATCAGAAGTTGTACCAGCAAGGTCCCTAATCTCGGTTATCTCGAAATCATCATCGTCAGTTGGAACTGTGTTTATCTTCTTAGAAGATTTTGGAGTACTTGTATTAATATGACGTTTCCCTGATTCAGAACCATTCTGAAGTGTCTCGTTAGAAAACTGTGCTCCATCGGTTGTATTAGTTTCTTCTATGTTCTGTGTCGATTGATCATTTTCTGAGAACATGTAATTCATCATAGAAGAGTTACCATCTTCTACAGTTGAAGTATCAAAGTTCTGAACAGGTGGCTCCTTCACACGAAGTTTGGAAAATATATTCGAACGTGGCTTAAAACCCAGTGATGAATCTCTAAAGAAATTAGACATTACCTTTTATCTCGTATTAAATTTATACCAACGAGAAAATTAGCCGCCCAGCCAAAAATAATACAAAAAAGAGGTGCTGGAATTGCAAAATTAAAACCTTAGTAAGTAAATATCTAAATTGTAAATTTCTTATCAAGTAGCTACCCAACCTTTAATTCAATTAAACTCTGCTTTACTTTTAAACGAAGAAACTAAGTTAAAACTATTAAATTACGGTAATTTAAAATAAATATTTTCCATATTAGAATATAAATTCTCCGAATAATTTGGCAAATTTAAAAAAGAGAAAATATAGAATATTTAGTTCTATCTAATTAAGAAATAGTCATGTTGTATCAAGTACAATTCCTATACTTCTGACTTTCTTGTGCATTAGTTTCAATAAGTGCATTGCAAATTATACTTGAGAACTAATAAAATAAACCTAGTTGATTGAATAGTTACTATCAGTGAAACATTACATTTTATATAAAATAAATGATATTTCAACTACAATTGAAGCCAATACTTGGAAGAATTAACCATACGCCACCGTTTATATTACTTGGAATGTTTATAGCACAATTCCGGGTAAAGTTATTTTGATTCCAATATTTAGTGTTAAGGATCATTTCAGGGCTAAAAGTCGAGGATTTAAAAAGATGGATAATTAATTATACAACAGATAGTTATTTTAATATCTAATAACTTGAATCTGTACATTAACATCTTTTACTTCTCTATTTTACATAATTCTTTACTTTAAGTAAAGGTGATTAGATTTCGAAAATGTCTTGATTTTTCAAGGAACAACACCGATATAGGATTAAGAGCGTAATTAATATTTAATAAACGTGCTCTTAAAAGTGATAAGCCAACGTTAGAAGTAACATAAAACAAAAACACATTAGCTATATACATGCAATTATGGCAATTGATAGATTTTCCCTAGGTGGTAGTCAAAGAAGTTTTGCATATAGGGTTCCAAAATGGAGAATACCTGATGTCGTTTTATTAATCATTATTATGATAGTAAGTTATCCTGTTTATTATCAGGAACCTTTCCAAAGACAATTCTCCTTGAATGATTTAACCATATCGCATCCATATGCCGTTACACAAAGAGTAAACGATACTATGCTATTCGTTTATAGTTTATTAGTCCCATTACTTTCTATTATTGCTATTTCTGCTCTACTAGCAGATAAGAGACACAGATGGTACTTATTGTATATTTCCATTTTAGGTTTACTCATTTCATGGTTCTCAACATGTTTATTCACCAATTTCATTAAGAATTGGATTGGTAGATTAAGACCTGATTTCCTAGATCGTTGTCAACCCAAACCAAACTTACCAATAAACGTATTAATGAATGCCTCAGAAGCTTGTACCACTGATAACATAGGCATGCTTTTAGAAGGTTTCAGAACTACCCCATCTGGTCACTCAAGTGAAAGTTTTGCTGGACTAGGTTTCTTATACTTATGGCTATGTGGTCAACTATTGACAGAGCATGTACAAGCTGGTCTTTGGAGAAAGTACGTTGCTATGATCCCTCTACTTGGGGCTTCACTAATAGCATTATCTAGAACTCAAGATTATAGACATCATTTCATTGATGTTTTAATTGGTTCTGCCGTAGGTTATATATTTGCCCATTTTACTTACAGAATTTATTTCCCAGCTATAAACAGTGATATACCATTTAAACCATTACTAGATGACTCTGATGTAACTTTTGATATCCCATTCAATGCCATTCCTAATCATGTCCCTGTTGATGAAGAAGCCCCCATTATTTCTGCAAGCGTTTGAGGAAATTTATTATATTTAACGTTTATAATTTAAGAATTCATATTTAGAGTAGTCCTATTTAACGATTTTTGATTAACATTAAGATATATACATATAAACAAGATACACAAGTATATGAATTATACAACAGTGAAATCAAAGAACCAAGTGACCTAACATCTACTGAACTCAAGCGAGATTTACGTTTCAACTATGAGTCTTCGATGACACAACTTAGTTTCAATGAGACAAATTTTCTGTGCTTAGAGCATCGCCTAGGATTTAGGAACCAGACAAGAAAAATAAATAGATCGCATAGAAATAATATGCAATACTCATAATAAGAAAGTATTCAACATCAAAGGATAGACAACTACTAAATTATAATATAATCTAAGTAATAAAATTGTATTCTCAATCATTAATTATACAATATAGATACATACTCAATTCGAAATCAACCTTATCCTTTATAAGAAAGATAAGAAACTGTTTATTTTCAGATAAAGGAACAAGCCTTAAACTAGAAACTGTTATGAATAAATGTCTCTAAGCCATCTTACATTAAATGAATACTACGAAATACAAAATAACGAGCTTGAGGCCATCAAGTCGATTTACATGGATGATTTTGTAGACCTAACAAAGAAAAAATCCAGTTGGGATAAACAGCCACAGCTAATATTTGAAATTTCTCTGCGATCTATAGATAAAGAACCAGTAGAATCTTCTTTAACTCTACACATTGCAATAACCCCAATGTATCCACATACTGCGCCTGAAATTGTTTTTAAAAATGTAGTAAATGTTATGGATAGCCAACAGAAACTCCTAACTAAAGAATTTGCTAAAATTCATAAGGAAGCCAGGGGCCAAGAGTTTATATTTGACATTGCATCAATAACACAGGAAAAGTTAGACTCTTTCCAAGGTGTTGTCAATAACCAATCTCTAGAAGAAGATAGACTGCAAAGAATTAAAGAAGCTAAAGAGAAATTAGATCAGGAAGAGAAAGAACGCCAAGAACAAGTTGAAAAACTAAAGGTTAGAGAGCAAGAAAGAATCGATGAAATTGTTCAGAAAGAACTAGAGAAAAGACAGGATGATGACGATCTTCTATTCAATCCAAACACTCAAATGAACTTATTACCACCTGCAGAATGGGTTACATCTGGTGAAGCCATAATTTTCCCAAAGGTCATAAAATCTAAACTACCAAATAATTCACTCTTGAAATTCAGAGCCGTTGTTAATCCAACACCAATTAAGTTAATTTCCGATCCTCTAAATTTTGCTGATCAATATTTAGTTAAGCCATATATTTCTCCAGACTCACCATTAGCAAACTCCTTAATGTCCTCAGAAATGATGGAAAATTTCTATTACCTATTAACAGAAGTACAACTAGATAACCCATACTTTAACACCAGCAATGGTAAAAAGGAAATTTCAAATCTTGAAAAGAGTTTAGAATCATTACAGAAAGTAAAACATAATAATATTAACAGACTATACGCTTTTTCAGTAGAGAGATTGGGGAGAAATAATGCAACATTCGTATGGAAAATAAAATTATTAACAGAATATGCAGCATCGTTCCCAATTGGTGAAGTTATACAATCTGTTGACTTTGTAAATATCGCGACAGCCCGTGTATGGATGATCAGAATCCTAGAGGGTATAGAATCATTACACAAATATGGTTTATTTCACAAATACTTAAATCCTCAAACAGTCATTTTAGCTAAAGATGCCGATTTTGGTACCACAATACCGAAATTACTATACCCAAGTTATGGTTACGATTTAACAAACATGCTTTCAAAATATCCAAATAAACACGGCACAACAATTGACGAACCTTATCTTACATGGAATGCACCTGAGTTAACTAAGGGTAAAAATAATAAACCGCAGAGAATGACAGATATTTGGCAAACTGGTGTACTATTTATTCAAATGATAAATGGTGTTAACTCAGTAATCGACTATACATCTCCACAAGAATTCTTGGAAGCAACCAACATGGACGACAGTTTATATGATTTATTAGAAAAAATGTTGGATGTTGATCCAAAGAAGAGATTGGGTACTCTAGAGTTACTACCTATGAAATTCTTAAGAACTAACATAGATCCAGATGTTAAGAAGTTCAATCTTTTAACAGAAGATTCAATGCCAAGTAATCAAACTCAATCTTCAACTGCATCATCAGGCGAATCTAGAGCATTATCTCACACCAGTATTAGAAGAAGGTCATTTAATGTAGGATCTAAATTCTCCTCTGTAAATCCATTAACTAAATCAAGATATGCCACAGATTTCGAAGAAATTGCCATGCTAGGTAAAGGTGCATTTGGCCAAGTAGTTAAGGCACGTAATACATTAGACAGTAGATATTATGCAATTAAAAAAGTCAGACATACTGAAGAAAAATTATCCACAATTTTAAGTGAAGTTATGTTGTTGGCAAGTTTGAACCATCAATATGTGGTTAGATATTATGCCGCATGGTTAGAAGAGGATAACGTAGATGAAAACGCTATCGATTCTACTGATGAAGAAAGTGACAGTTCTGATGACGATGATGACAATGCTATAGATATTACTAAATCTGATACTGACGATATGTTCAACCAATCCAGCCTTTTCGGGAAAAGAGTTGATAATATAGATGAAGATAACAGTAATTGGGATTTCATCTCCAATTCAGGTTATCCTGATATTGTTTTTGCTAACAGTTCGTCAGATCAAAATGACGACAAAGATTCGGAAGAACCAGACGATTTAGTAAGTAATGATAATGATGATGACGACGACGATGATTCAGATTGTGACTCACTAGTACAACGAAAAATATCAAGACAGATCTCAAAGAGAAATAACAAGAAGAAAAGTACACTTTTTATTCAAATGGAATATTGTGAAAATCGTACATTGTTCGATTTAATCCATTCTGAACATCTAAACACCCGACGTGAAGAATACTGGAGATTGTTTCGTCAAATATTGGAGGCTTTAAGTTATATTCATTCTCAAGGTATAATTCATAGGGATTTAAAACCAATGAACATTTTCATTGATGAATCAAGAGATATTAAAATTGGTGATTTTGGTCTTGCCAAAAATGTTCATAGATCTGCTGATATTTTAAAGTTAGACTCGTCAAGTATTGCTGGCAGTGCTGACAATTTAACTTCTGCAATTGGTACCGCATTATACGTTGCAACAGAAGTTTTAACCGGTAAGGGTAATTATAATGAGAAGATCGATATGTACTCTTTAGGTATCATCTTTTTTGAAATGATATTTCCATTCAGCACTGGTATGGAACGTGTTAATATTTTAAAAGATCTAAGATCCAATTCTATCGAATTTCCAAAGGACTATGACGGAAATAAGATGAAGACAGAAGAGAAAATCATCAAACTATTATTAGATCATGACCCAAGTAAAAGACCAGGTGCTAGAACACTATTAAACAGTGGTTGGTTACCAGTAAAACACCAAGATGAAGCTTTAAAGGAAGCTTTAAAGACTTTATCCGACCCTTCTTCGCCATGGCAACAAGAAGTTCGAGAAAGTTTGTTTAACCAATCATACAGTTTAACGAATGATATTTTATTTGATAACGTTGAAAGTTCATCTACAGCTTTTTCTCAAATACTAAGGTCTCAAATGACCGAAGAAGTTGTTAAGATCTTTAGGAGACATGGTGGTATTGAAAATAATGCTCCTTCTAGAATATTTCCGAAGGCTCCAATCTATATCGCTCAAAATGTCTATGAAGTTCTAGATCATGGTGGTAGTGTACTTCAATTACAGTATGATCTAACATATCCAATGGCTAGATACTTATCCAAAAATCCAAATTGTATATCAAAGCAATTTCGTTTACAATTTGTTTACAGACCCCCTGCTCAATCTAATTCTAGTTTAGAACCTAGAAAATTTGGGGAAATTGACTTCGATATAATATCAAACTCATCTTCTTATTCTGCATTTTACGACGCTGAAAGTATTAAAATTATTGATGAAATTTTAACAGCCTTCCCTGTATTTGAGAAAGCAAATACATCATTTGTGATAAACCACTCAGATATATTTGATTCAATATTTGATTTTTGCAATATAGATATGGCTCAAAGACCATTGGTATCCCGTATGCTTTCACAAATTGGGTTTGCAAAATCATTTAGAGATATTAAAAATGAATTAAGATCTCAATTAAATATTTCATCTACTTCATTAAATGATCTTGAATTATTTGACTTTAAATTAGATTTTGAGACAGCCAAACGTAGGTTATCCAAAGTTATGGTCGATAGTCCATACTTGCGCAAAATTGAAGAATCATTGTCACATATTTTGAAAGTGCTAAACTTTTTAAAACCACTAGAGGTACACAGAAATATAGTACTATCTCCGTTGAGTAACTATAATAGTGCATTTTACAAAAATGGTATTATGTTCCAAGCTATGTACGATGATGGCTCAGTAAGAAACCTGATTGCGGCAGGTGGTAGATATGACAAATTAATTTCTTATTTTGCGAGACCATCAGGTGGTAAAGTTAACAACACCAAAAGGGCAGTTGGGTTTAATTTAGCATGGGAAACAATATTTGGTATTGCTCAAAGCTACTTTAAATTGGTAACTGGCAATAGGTCGAAGAAGCGAAAGATGTTTTTAAAAGATACTGCAGTCGAATGGAAACCTAGTCGATGTGATGTATTCATCTCGAGTTTCTCCAATTCGTTGTTAGATACTATTGGGGTCCTTCTTTTAAATAGACTATGGAAACAGGGTATTAAGGCTGATTTTTTAAGAAACTGTTATACAGTTGATGATGTAATATCAGGTGCTCAACAAGATGGTGCTGATTGGGTTATTTTAATCAAGCAACAGTCTTACACCACTTCAAGTCATAAGAGAAAATATAAACCTTTGAAAATCAGAAAATTGAGCAGCAGCTTAGATATAGATCTAGATATTGACGAATTCTTACAACTTTATCAACAAGATACAGGCAGTAAAGAACTAGCTAATGATATTTTACCAATTGGTGATAAGTACGATGATAATATTAATCATTGGGATGATGGAAGTAGTGCAAGTGGTAGTCAGGAAGGTGAGCACGATGATAAGGCTTTAGCAATTCCAAATAAACAAAAGATAATTTATGTACCAAATATGGCTACAAGATCGAAGAAGGCCAGTAAGAGAGAAAAGTGGGTTTATGAAGATAGTGCGAGGAACGCATCTCAAGTTATAGTTAATAGTTTAGCATATGCACCAGTAATCACAGTAGATGCTCTAAGGGATGAGACCTTAGAAATGATATCGATAACGTCGCTTGCTCAAAAGGAAGAATGGCTGAGAAAAGTATTTGGCTCTTCAAACAATTCTGCCCCAAGAAGTTTCGCAACCAGTTTATATAATAACCTTTCTAAAGAATCGGCAAAGGGTAACAAATGGGCAGTTTTACATTGCCATAAGACAGGAAAATCCTGTGTTATTGACTTACAAAGATAAACATACATGGCTCGTAATTCTATCCATTATCTTATAATCTCTATAAATAAGTTACGTATTGTCACTAAATAATATGCATTAAAAATTATATGGAAATAATTAAACTAAACTCCTACTATATTTAATATTCAAAAAAAGAAGTACTTCTTAATTTTAATTTGCAAGTTTACTCAATAGATCTTGTATACTAGATGTAACAGTAGTATTGGTGTTGCTATTTTCACTTTCATTGGCAATGTCTTCAGTAGGTTCGTATACCTCATGAGTGGTATCATCAGATAATTTTTGCCTCTTCAGTTCTTGATAATCTGCATTATCATCGTCACCTCTCTTTTCACCAGTTTGTTTATCTATCGTTGATATTTGAGGTTGAATTATATCTGTTTCATTTCTCACGACAGACGTTGCTTGATTGGTATCACTGTCACTGTCACTATCACTATCACTATCACTATTTCTATTTCTATTTCTATTTCTATTTCTATCAATGTCACTATCATCATCTTCATCATTACCAGTTTCATAAGTAGGTAGTATATCATCATCAGCTTGACTTTGAGTATTAATTTTACTTGGATCTTTGGACAATAATGAGAATTCAATGTCACTAAGCATAGTCTGTTCTTCCTCGATTAGTTTTTTTTCTTCTTCTCGAAGGATTTCCAATTGCCCAATGACAATTTTTCTTCTTTCAATAGAATCTTGAATGTTACCCTTGGCTACCGAACCAATTTTTAGCACTGTTTTGAAATTTTCAGCATATACTACACTTGAACTATCTAATTCATTAATTGATGTATCAAACCTGTTCTTTAATCCTCGTAAATTATGCTGGGTTTTATCTACTTTGATGTAATTATCAACTAAAGTCTTTAGTTTTGGAGGTAGCTTTGGACCTTCATTTGATGTAGTTGCACTCTTTTCAAATTTTACCAAAATACCTTTTAGAACATCCTTAGAGAATATCCCTCTCGTTTTCCATATACTTACAACTCTAAACAATTTCTTCTTTAGATCACTTGGAAATTCTCTATAGATATTCAATAGAACTTCTTCGATTACTTTATTAAAAACATCTTGGAAATGACCAATTTTTTGATTTGTTCCTTGTTGGACAACATGGTTGACTAAATAAATACCTAGCAGCTTCCTTCTTGTATTGATATCGCTTCTTAACATATATGTTTTCCAGTATTCTGCAATCTTAGATGCGTCCCTATGTTGTGAAAGAACCCATTTAGAAGCGCTGGCAATTGATTCTTGGCTATCTTCCAAGGTAGTAAGTTTACTTAGGAATTGTTCAGGTTGGAATGACATTAGTTTATTACCTTAGGTTTCAATATTAATCAGTTTCAACGTTCCTATGGTGCTAGCAAATTGTTAATAAGTCCCATGAATGAGTGTCAAACAAGTTTATGTTTTTAACCTTTTTAATTTCATATTAAAAAAAAGCCCTAAGATGGAAAATTGATACCCTAATTTCCTAAAATGTGCTTAATTAATGATAGACACATAATATTATTAACTTAATAATATTACTTACTTCTATCAAACTTAACTATAGTCAGTAACAGATGTTGAATGATCATGATGAGAGGCCTAGTAAAAAAATCAAAATTAGTGCTAATACTAATGCTACTGAAATAAATGGAATAAGAAGTTTTAAGGAACTAAAAGAACTGTTTTTCAGATTAAACACTATATATACATTTCTAATGTGTAGAAAGCATGTTATACCTACGTTTAGTACAATAACCAAACCAATATCGAACTCATTAAAAAAAGAGATTACTGAATTGGACATAGCAAAGATAGTTGCTATTATACCAAGAGATTGTATGTTCAAATATATCGATGAGAATCAAATTCACACAGAAACTAAAGTTTATGATTTCAAAAATGGTGGTTACCAACAGAAGGATAACGATATTTATGAATTAAAAGAAGTAAATTCTCAGTTTGGTGAAAATAAGATGACCCAAATACTGATATTCGAATTTGTTGATGGTAATATGAAGAGATCATGGTTAACATCCGAAAATGTCCCAAGTGTTAAAATGCCTACTTATACAACAGAGGAGATGAAGAAAATGATTTCTAAAAGAAGTGCACATTTTGAAGAAAGACTAAAGATGTTTATAGATTTACATTCAGAAGATGGGTTGGATCCATTCGAAGAAGTGACAAGAATGGCAATGAATCTAGTTCCGAAACAAAAGGATTATAACGATCCAATAGAGGCCATGATGACAGCCAATGCGGTCAAAGACGAGGTCGTAGTTATTGATAAGGAAACTGGACTAGTGAGACCTACAATCCCTGTACTTATCGAAAGATTAAAGAAAATGGATACATACTATGATCAAATAAAAGAAAATTATCAAATTCCAGCTAGGACTGCACAATTTAGTGAATTAAATTTTGAATTAGCCTCAGAAATTTATCCAGCTTTAGAACATAGCAATTTTTATTCACATCAAGCTGATGCTTTAAATGCTGTTCATGATGGTGAGAATGTTATTATAACAACATCAACGTCATCAGGTAAGTCTCTGATTTATCAATTATCGGCAATTGATATACTGTTAAAAGACCCAGAGGCGACATTTATGTATATTTTTCCAACTAAGGCGTTAGCTCAGGATCAAAAGAGAGCATTTGAAAGTATCGTATCTCGAATACCTGAATTGAAAGATTTACACGTAGACACATATGATGGTGATACTGAACAAACACAAAGACAATTTATTAGAAGGAATGCCAAAGTTATATTTACAAATCCTGATATGATTCATGCGAGTATTTTGCCGAATCATACTAATTGGAGACACTTTCTGTTTAATCTGAAAATTGTCGTCGTCGATGAATTACATATCTACAAGGGTCTGTTTGGTTCAAACGTTGCACTTGTTATGAGAAGATTGCTAAGACTTTGTCGAGAATATTACGCAAATTATGATTTAAGATTTATATCTTGTTCTGCTACATTAAAGAATCCGATCAAACATATGCAAGATATATTTGGTATTAAAGATGTGAGACTTATCTGTGAAGACGGTTCCCCAAGAGGAACTAAGAATCTGGTAGTTTGGAACCCACCAAAGCTAGCACAACATGAACGGAAAAGAGAAAATTTCATTAGAGAAAGTGCTAAGATTCTGGTCGAGCTTATCTTACAGAATGTACGGACAATTGCGTTTTGTTACGTTCGTCGTGTTTGCGAGTTATTAATGAAGGAAGTAAGAGGGATTTTAGAAGAAATTAATAGAATGGATTTGATAAATGATGTTATGGCATATAGAGGTGGTTATTCTGCTGCAGATAGACGTAAAATCGAAAGAGAAATGTTCCATGGGAATCTAAGAGCTGTGATTTCTACAAATGCTTTAGAATTAGGTGTCGATATAGGTGGTTTAGATTCTGTCTTAATGTGTGGTTTCCCTCTTTCCATGGCAAATTTTCATCAACAAAGTGGTAGAGCAGGTAGAAGAAATCATGACTCATTAACATTGGTTGTTGCAAGTGACTCTCCAGTAGATCAACATTATGTAGCACATCCAGCTTCTTTGTTAAATGTTGATGATCCTGAATCTTTTCAAGACTTAATATTGGATTTTGATAACGAATTAATTTTAGAAGGCCATATACAATGTGCTGCATTTGAATTACCAGTTGAAATAGAGAGAGATTCGGCTTACTTTAAGAAGGAGTATCTTGAGAAAGTTTGTAAGCTTCAATTGTATCACAATGATGAAGGATATCACACTAATAATAGATTTTTACCGTGGCCTTCTAAGCATGTTTCTCTAAGAGGTGTAGAAGAAGACAAGTTCGCAGTAGTAGATATAACGAATGGTAGAAACCTTGTCATCGAAGAAGTTGAAACATCCAGAACAAGTTTCACACTTTATGATGGTGCTATATTTATTCATCAAGGTTATCCTTACCTGGTTAAAGAATTTAATCCAGATGAAAGGTATGCTTCAGTTCAGAGAGTTGATGTTGATTGGGTGACCAGTCAAAGAGATTTTACCGATGTTGACCCACAGTTAGTTGAGATGATCCGGTCATTAGAATCGAGTGATACACCAGTATATTTTGGGAAGATTAGAACTAAAATTGTGGTTTTTGGCTATTTTAAGATTGATAAATATAAAAGAATCATTGATTCCGTTGAAACTCATAATGATCCCATTATATATTTTTCAAAAGGTATGTGGATTGATATACCTAAGATTGCACTTGAGTTGTGTGCATCTAAAGAACTTAACCTTGCTGGTGCAATTCATGCTGCACAACATGGTATTATGGGCGTATTTTCCAGATTTATAGTTGCAGGTACTGATGAAATTCAAACAGAATGTAAAGCACCTGAAAAGGAGTTTGCTGAAAGGCAAACGCAAAGAAAGAGGCCCGCTAGATTAATATTCTATGATTCTAAAGGTGGTGAATATGGTTCAGGTTTATCGACTAAAGTATTCGAACATATTGATGAGATATTAGAGGCTACTCTTAAAAGAATTGAAGAATGCCCCTGTGACGATGGTTGTCCTGAATGTGTAGCAGCATCGTTCTGTAAAGAGAATAGTTTAGTATTATCTAAGCCTGGTTCCTTAATTCTATTACATTGCATTTTAGGGCACGATCCAGTAGAATTTTTGGAGCACATAAAAGATGGGCCAGAGCCTAATATGCCAGGCATACACGTCGAAACTATCATTCCGGTTACCGATCATATTAAATTTGCTCCTACATTTAAAATTATAGATGTTAAAGGTCATGTCGGTGAAGCCGATGATGATGAAATTTCAAATTAGATTATTATGCTTTAGACGATTTATATATTCTTATATTACATAAAATAACAAATTAAAATTAGATACATTATAGTTTATCGTGGTATATTATTATGCCATTAACGTATTAACAGCCCAGTTAACACTTAAAGTTCTTAAATCAGTGTAAGTCTGGCCGACACCAACAAAAAGTATTGGAATGCCAGTTGCATAAACCATATTTACCATTGCACCTAACATGTCACCGACGGTATCACATTTCGATATGATAAAGAAATCTAGGTTTCTTACACGACCAAATGCATCGTTGAAATTCTTAGCTTGTTGGACAGAATCAGTACCGACTAAAGCTTCACCAACCATGATTATCTTGTCTGGTTTGGCTTGTTCAGCGAATGATTTCAAAGGTGACATTAAAGTTGGATCATTGTGTCTTCTACCAGCGGTGTCCATTAATACAATGTCAAATGCTTCATCACTGGCATATTTAATAGCTTGTTTGGCAATTTTTGTAACTAAATCAGAACCACCATAACCAGCTTCAAATAATTCGACATAGTCATTACCAGATTTACCTCTTTTGTTTTTAGCTCCACGAACATGGGCTTCATCCATTAATTGAGCTAAATTTTCAACATGAACTCTTAATTGTTCAACAGCACCGGATCTGAATGTATCACATGCAACAATTAAAACTTTAAAGTTATTTTGTAATAACCAGAAAGCTAATTTCGATAGATTTGTAGATTTACCAACACCATTGACACCGACAACCGAGAAAACATATGGTTGTTTTTTACCTTCAGTATCTTTAGTGGATGTTTTCTTTTGAATTTCGTGTAATAAATCAACCGATACACCTGGTGTTAAAACCTGTGTTAATGCTTTAGTTAATGATTCACGAGCAGCACCTTCGACAGAAGTCCAACTTTCAGTTTTGGAACCTATTATATCCTTTTTAACTTGTTCGGTTAAATAATCTGCTGCTTCTGGGGCAACATTCTTACCAATTAATTTTTTCTGTAGACTTTCTAGGGCAGGTACTAAATCATTTTCAGTTATTGTCTTATTACCTAATAGACGATTCTGTAAAAAGCTGAAAGCTGAACCTAGATAACCATCTGTATTTTTCTCATTGTTATTATTAGTTTTATCTTTTTCATCTGCTGTAGATGATAATAAGTCGTCAATTTCTTTGATTAGAAATTCACCTTTATCAGTTCTATTACCGAAGGAATTCTTATCAATTGGGGTATCGTTGTTGGCACTAACACTCTGAGTGGAAGTATTGTTTGATTCAGAGAAATCTAATGCAGATGAATCGGCCCTACTCAAATCTTCCATCATACCATTACGACCCCATTTTCTGCCACCTTTAATATTCTTGCTATTTAATGGCTTTTGTTGCTTCTTATTCTTTTCAGATGTATTAGTACTTTCAGATTGTTCGGGTTTAGTTTCAGTTGGTGTTCCTGCTGTAACGTACTTGATTGATTCCTCATACTTTGCCTTTAGGTACTGGTCAAATCTTTGAAGTTCTTCTTCCAAATCGTCTTGTATATCATTATTGCTCTTGATATTTTCAGTAACTTTTGTGTTTATTTCCAAAGAGTCCCATAATGCTAGAGCTAAGTTCAAAGTTGCTTCAGCTTCACGATTTAATTCTAATGATTGTTCAGCATATGTAATAACAAAATATAATTCTGGTTGCTTAGAGATGTGGAATAAAGAGCAAAAAGAACGGGGACCTGGTTTATCTGAGCTGGCTACAGTTACAATACTAAATTTACCGTTAACTGCATCTTTCTTTGTAACTGGTGATACAAGTAATTGATTCACGAATGCATCTATCTGAGATTCAACAAATTTTTTACCATGACAATTGAATTGATAAAACACCTGACCGGAAGGTGTAAAAATAGCTAATTGTTCAAACATCAATACTTTATGGGTAATATGGGTTACCTAAATAGATTGCTAATACTTGTTTGATTATTTTGTACAGTTTATTGAAGTGTTATTTCTGAGAGAAAGACAAGATAGTTAGTTGTTACCTTCTTTTTTAAATTTCTTGATATTGCCATGTGTCGTGTCGCATCAGATTTTTTGTAATTTACCGAAATCGTTTGATATTATGCAAATAACATTAATTACTACCAAAGTAATAAATAAAGAAATTGATTTATATGATGGGGAAAATATCGTATGTATATATATGTCGAGTGCTAGATATATCTTTAATCACTTACTTAAGAAATAATTCTTGTACGTTTGATGATGCGTTGTATGAAAATTAAATTTAATTAAATGCAGATTCTGGATCATAATCATCACTTTCTTCTTCTTTGACTTCCTTCTTTTCTTCTTTTGTTGTTATATCTGCTACAATCACATCAGATTTAACTTTTATTTCTGCAACTGAGATATTTTCTTCCTTCACGACTTCAGATGCCTCTACAATTGCATTAGAGGATGCAACTTCAGGTTCATCATTATCACTCTCTAATTTATCATTTCCTAAAGCTCCTTCCGTTTTATCGTCTCCATGTTCTACATTGTCGTTGTATCTAGATTTATAAATCCCCCTTTCAATGTCAGGCTTCTGTGTTTCATCGATAACAGTGAAGCTATTTGGTAAATCTGATTCATCTTTGACAACAAATATAGTAGGAAACTCGATAACTGTTCTGTTCTTCAATTGTTCCCCTATACACTTAGTAGTACTATCTATTTCAATTAATTCTTTAGAATCTCTTATTTGGGTTGTATTATATGGAAACCATTTTGTGTAGAATTTTAGTCCATTACTTATAAATATATCAGTTCTTTTTTGTCTATACTCTTCTCTTTCCTTAGTATCGTGTTCACTCTCTTTCATATCTTTCAAATCAGAATTGTCAGATTCCAGGCCATATAGTTTACAACATTTATCGTATACGATATTACTCATACCATCAATCATTGTGTCAGTTTCTTTAACTCGATGACTTATATGCTTGAAAATCTCTAAACTGGTTTCATCACTGAGATCAGAAGAACTATTATGTGGGTATACTATCCATTCGATAGACCACACAAATAGATCAAGACTCTTGTCCCATTTACTTCTATTGGAAGAAGATCTACTCATGCCTCTCGGTAGTAATAAACAGTTGACACCTCTTCTGATCACTCTTTGGCACTCGTTATCAATTTTGACTTTCTTTGTATTCATATTGTGGTTATCACGGTTGTAAAAAGTTTGCAATGTTCTTTTATTCTTTTGAAGGGCATCACTTAGATGCACCTCTACGTTACGTTTTAGATTGTTTAAGAAGTGAAAATCTCTTTGAATCAAAGGATTGTTTTCATGTTTCTCATCATCTGCATTCTTAATAGCGTCGTGGGAGATATATGAGGTTGGTATATATGCTTTACCTGTGCAACCACCGTCGATTTTATGCTTTTTAGAACACGGCAGAGAACAAGTTAATTTAAAACATCCTGGACATTTATACTTGAACTCATTTTCATGACACACTTCGCAAAGTTTACCTTTATCAGACATTATTGCAATGCTTGTTTATATATATGTGTAAGCTTGTTGATCAGGTTAAATCCTTTATTTTAGGCACGGTGCATTCATCTTATACAATTTTAGAGATGAATAAATTTGTCAAAATGCGATGAGCTCCTGAGAAGGAAAAAAAATAAGAAAATAATAAATTATATAGGAAGAGCAGGGTTAAAATAATGAAATGTAACATTAGTATTTAAAGTTAATTATAATATACATATGAGTAAATAACTAAAGTTTTTGTCTAGGAATATTTATCGAACAGGAAAACAAATAATATCGAGTAATATCATCATCCTGGAAACTATAAGATAAAAACAGTTTTCAACAAGTATGTCTTAATCAAGTCTTTTTGAGAAAGGATTCAATGCACGTACAGAAAGACATGGTAAAGCCATACCAACTTCTGCTCTTAGAAGAACAGGAACTTGTTGCAATTCACGAATTTCTTGAATATAGTTCTCATTTTCTTTTCTAGTAGTAGTAGCGCTGATTAAGTTTTGTAAAACATCATCAGTGTTGTTTTCTTTTGGTAATCTTAACATTGGAACTTCTAAATGTAGTTTCGATAATTCTTGACTTAACTCATCACTAACTAAAGTGGTACCATCGTCTTGACTTGTGTATTCTAGACTAGCAATTTCTGCACTAGTAGATTTGAATTTGTTTCTAATAGAATTTCTATATGACTTTGGATTCTTTTCATCAGCTGGGATAAAAGTTGCACTATCGACACCTGGTTGCCAGTTTAGTTCTAAAACCTTGTTGACACTATCGAATTCGGCCTTGTATAGTGGTAATTGATCACCATGAACTCTCTTTTCAATACCGAATTCTGGAATGACAACATCGAATGATGATTCATAAACTTGAACAACGGTAGCCATGGTTAACAGTTGACCAGTGACATTACCCATATCGTTAATAGTCTTACACAATAGTAAATGGATAGCTTGTTCTTGAGCTTGTAGTGCACAATCCTTTTTGAAATTACAGTATTCTGCTGTAATCTTTAAGGCTTCCATATCTTCTTCATAAGGGACATTGTTGACGATAGATTTCAGTTGTCTGTGTGCAACATGATCGGCATATCTTCTTAGTGGATTAGTGAAGTGGGTGTAAATCGGTAGGTTTAAAGCGTAATGGCCATATTGATCAGGATCAACCTTACCAGCAACGAAATATTTAGCTCTGGACAATGTCTTGAACAATAGTATTTCGATACCAGTTCTAATATCGTCATTTTTAATAGCTAAAATCGAGTTAATTATACTAGCAGAAGAAGTAATATCAATGTCATAGCCAAACCTATGAACCTTCTTTTGGAATGAAATCATTTTAGTACTAATTGGTTGAACTTGTCTTCTTAAGAAGGAATTGTCACCTAATTTTGAGTACAACTTTTCGGCAACTGAACTATTAACCTTACGTTCAATTTCGTTAATTAATAAGAAGCCTTCAGTTCTTTCAAAGATATTTAGATCAACATTAACCTTTTCATCATCTAAACTTTCGAATAACGATAAAGTTGGTTTCAAAGAAGTTACTGGAGATGGAGACTCGATTCTATCAGAATAGAATTTGATAGCAACCTTCTCTAGTAATTGCAATTCTGGAGAAGTACCTAATTCAGCTTCAACACCGGAAATTGATTTAATTTCAGTTGGGGTGGTTAAAGAAACACCAATCCAAGTAGATCTAACATATAATGTAGTCGCATCTAAGGAGTAAACAACAGAAATGGTTGCAGATTCCTTGTCAACTTGTAATTTTAATGCTTCATTCAATGCTTCTGGTAGTAGATTGACTACCTTTTGTGGCATGAAAACACTTGTTGATCTCTTTCTAGCTCTCTTGTCTAAAGAAGAGTTAGCTTCGATTTGCTCAGTAACATCTGTTACATGACAACCTAATTCGATAGTGTTATTTTCAGGATTAGGTTTAATGTGAATAGCTAACTCTGATAAATTGGCATTTAGTCCAACTGCAATAATGTTGTAACCATTTTCTTTATTGAATTTTGTTCTCTTTTCAACAGTATCTATAGACAACGGTAAAGCTTGGAAAACCGCTCTTTCCTTTGTTGGATCCCTTGAGTCTAAGTACTCATTCGATAAGAAATTGTTATCTCTTAGAATGGAATCAATTTCTGTATTTGGATCATTAATTTCACCTAATTCTGAGACTAAAATACCAAATGGATGCAATGAAGTAATTGGCCAACGCTTAATGGATGCGACAAATAGTTTATCGGCATAACTAGAAGCATTTTCAATAAAGTCTTTTGGTGCTAGTTCAGTTGGAATGGCAATTAATGGGACCTTCTTATCAGTAGGTTTGAACCATGCAATCTTTGGGGAATGGGTTGGCTTATTGTTGGTAACTTGGTTGTTGTCATTGTTATTATTATTATTGTTATTATTATTATTATTATTATTATTATTATTGGCTTGTTGTTGTTGGGATGGTCTTAATAACCCTAGAGTACCGCTGAATAATTGACCTGGGATACGATCCAAAACAGCAACAACATGACCGGCATACAATGGTTTGAACTTATCGTTGATTTCTTCTTCTTCGACTAATAGTAGAGACTGACCTTCAACTTCGACATCATCATTCTTCTTTTGAGTTGGACGTTGTTTTAAGGAACCTCTTCTCTTGATGCTGGCACTAGATGGGGATTTACCTTCACCATCAATGTTCGAACCTCTTAGCATGCTGCCAGAGTTACCCATTGAAATAACGTGATCGTCACCATTGCTTGAGTTCACAGGAGATGCGGAAGGATCACTCTTGTTAGAAGATAAATCAGCCGTAGTACTGGCCGAAGCGTCATTGTGATAATCATCATTACTGTTTAATGGAATGATATCTTGTTGGGTTGAGGCATCCTTTCTTCTCTTTTTTTCTTCTTTTTCTTTCTTAGAGCCCCACACTTCATCGACAACTAATAGTTCGACAGCAACTAAATCACCTTCTAAAGCTCTATTACGATCCTTGGAGCCACAAATGTAAATATCAGCATCTAACGCACCATCAGTCGAGACCCAGGCATCGGATCTATTCTTCTTGTTAACACGTAAGATACCGGCAACTAATCTACCTTCTTCGATTAATTGCGCAATATTAGCCTGAGGTAAGTATGGTGCAAATAGAGATTTACGCATGTTACCACCGTTATTTTGGCCACCATTCGATGAAAATCCACTGAATGACGAATTTGAGTTACGGTGTTTGTGACCTTGGAAGAATGGAGGAGGCTCTAATGCACTGAAGGAATTAGACTCCCTCGAGGTTGATTTGGTGTGACGGAAAGGTGATTGTTGTTGGTTTTGGTTTCTCCAGTTTGAATTAATACCTGGAGAGTGATCACTGTTTCTAGTCTTTGAGCGACGATGAGTAGATGAAGTAGGAATAAAATCGTCATCAGCATCTTTAGTAGCGGTAGGTGTGTTAGAAGGAGGTGGAAATTTAAATGAAGTTGGTGGAGCTAAGTTGGTGTTTGGTTGAGATACAGGAGTTGGTGGAAACTTAAAAGACGATTGTTCTACAACATCTAAGGTATCTTGGCTTTCGGTATCTACAATTGTAATTCCAACATTTGCGTTTGTGTCTGTAACGGCTACTCTCTTGGCTTGCTCTTCGGCAGCAGCCTTCTTCGCTTCATTTAGACCTAAAGATTGTCTTCTCGAATGACCATATACACTAGAGGTAGATCCAGTTTTTCTATGGCCGTTAACAGCTAAGTTATTGTTGTTATCAACACTATTTAAGTTTTCATATGTATTTTGATAATAACCAGAGTTATTTCTTGAATGAGACCTGCTTTTGTTACCACCACCACTATTGTTGTTATTGTTATTGTTATTATTTGGAGAGTTAGAATAATGAGGGTTTGGTGGATTGTAAGCTTGTTGATTGCCCGAATTTGAATTGGAGTAGTAATGACCCGTTTGCTTAGACAATTGTTGTTGTTGTGCTAACAGTTGCTGCTGTTGTTGTTGGACGACTTCAAGTTGTTTCTGTAAAGTGAACTGCTCGATCATCAAATTGGTCAATTCACTCTGGGATCTTCTGTGCGCCACGTGAATCTGCTTTGGAGCGTTTTTTCCGCCACCAGTAGCAGTTACATAGACATTATTATCCTCCTGGTATTGATTCATGTTACCGTTGTTGTTGAAACCTTGATTTCTATTGTAGTTAGAATTGTTGTTGTAAGACATGGTAAATGAATGATGTAATATTTTTTTTTAAAATTAAAAGAGTGTACAATCAATTAAATTGAAAGAACGTAATTGAACAGCAAACAATTATTATATGTTTGATGCCAATTTAAACAGTAAAGTATACCACACAATGCAAACAAAGGTATGTGTATAATCTTCTTACTTGTCTCTATAATAAGTTAAGCTACTTTCGAGGAAAAGGTATATCCCTGAGACTTAAATATCTTTTTTCCCACTTTTTTCTAATGAAATTCCAAAATGCAGATCAGGGTAAACACAGAATACTAGAGAAAAGTTATAAATAGAATGCAATGCAGTTTGATGGCTTATGTAACGTATGATCTGTATAGGATTGTACTGTAATGACTAAGATCGGGGAGTGTATATGATGTCTCAATAGTCGTCTGAAGTCAGTAAGGAGTGGCTATGTCTTGGTGTTGTCGTTGACGTAATCTATGAATGGGTATCCTGTAAGGTGTCTGGTATTTATTATCTACAAGATAAAGGAATACGTTTTATTGGAAACTTAACAGTTGATGTATATATATTTGTAATATCTGACAACAAAAACCTGATGTTAGGAAGTGGTAAATATTTTAGAAATCAGTTGCATGCGATCCTTATTTATATATAATGTAGTTACTTATTTTAAAGGGTAGAACAATATGAGCCGTCAATCGGGATGAGTGAAATTACCTAAGGGGGTGGCTGCACGATTAACTAGTGTGCCCATATAGGGAAGCGTCGTTATTGGTTACGATATCGATATGTCATTTATGTATATATATATAGCGTTATGTATGATGGTACTCTGTTATGTAGATTCGGTAGGCTTTAGCTTATATAGTGCATCTAGGAAACCAACGATTAGTCTGTCTGTGACACCCGTGGTCTTAATACTACCTGCAACACCGTATAATGCACTGGTACCATCAGAAGAAGGTTTAGCGTTTGGATCACGTAGCATATCGGAGACGATTTCCTTTAATAATTCACATAAACTGTCCACGGATGCAACACTTAGTCTGGTTACAGCTAAATGTAGGGCAGGTGGTTTCTGTAGAGCACTTAAATGCCAGCCTTGTTTAGCTAATCTGTCAGATAATTCGTATACATCAATCTTATCAGAGGTAAAGGATACCACAGAAAATTTAGGATCACCAATAATCTTCAATACTGGGATGTTGTTTTCGATATAGTTTCTTAGCTTCTTGGCAGCAGTAATGATAGAACGACACGATTCGATATAACCATTTTCACCAAATCTAACCATGGTGGCCCAACAACCAACCACTAATGCGCCCGGTCTGGAACCAGCTAGTGTTGGTGAACCATAAAGGCCACCAACCCAGTCGGATTCAACGAAGTATTGGCTCATTCTTAGTGCTTCATTACGGTACATAATTATGGATGAACCTTTTGGAGCAAAACCGTACTTATGTGTATCACATGAGATAGAAGTAACACCTTTAATTCTAAAATCGAAAACTGGGATATCTTCAAATCCAGCTTTCTCCATAAAAGCCACAATAAAAGAACCAAGACAACAATCGATATGTAATGGAATGTTATACTTTTCAGCTAATTTTCCTAAACCAACAACATCGTCATCAATACCATGAGGGAAGTTTGGTACAGACCCTACTAGTAACACAGTATTCTTGTTAATGAATTTCTCCATTTTCTTCAAATCAACCTTGTAAGTAACAGGATCTAACTCAACATGATGCATCTTAATACCAAAATAATAGGCAGCTTTATTGAAACCTGCATGTGCTGTAACTGGGACGACCATTTCTGGGGTCTTGATACCTCTGTGTCTTAAACCATACATCTTAGCACTTAAGCATGCTAATAATAAGGACTCGGTACCACCTGAAGTAGTAGTACCACAGGCACCTTGATCAATTGGGGCATGGAAAGCATTTAAAGTCATAGATACTACTTCAGCTTCCATTTTACGAACGGCTGGGAAAACATCTGGATGCAATTGATTTGCAACCGAATATTTTTCAAAAGCTTGACTTTGTAAACGAATTAACTCCATACCGCCATGATAGACGGCACCGGATACTTTCCCTTCTTCCCATTTAGTATGTGGTAGTAACTCTTGTAAACGGTCCAATTCCTCAATAACTCTGAGTTCAGAAAGACCGTGTGATGGTAATGCTGGGAAGTCTAGTAAATCTTTATTATTAATAATCAAATCGTGTTCCATCCCCGAGGTTGCCTTTAAAACTTCTTGATCCACTTTACTACGTAAGAATCTAGAATTTAAAAGACATTGGAACGAGTTCTTAGATATTTGATGTGACAGACGCTTTGGGTATCCGATTATACCGTATACTTTAAAATTATAAAGGATGGTTGAGATGATCTTGTAAAAGAATACTACGAAAAGGTAGTCTTTAAGTAATGATGACCAGGATGAGTTTCTTAAGTAAGTAATGGCAAAGATATAGAGAGACTCTAAATTTGGTCGAGAAGTGATTGCTCCTGTTGACACAAATTGCCATATTTCTTCAATTTTTATATTCGTGAATTCCATTTTAAACTTCAAATACAAATAATTCCCTAATTCTTAATATTCATTCATGAAACTATTGAAATTATATCTTGTCTAATAGAATTAGTCGGAGAGAGTAGTTCTATTCAAATAATATCAATTTAATATAGTTATTGGATAATGTACGTACGCTAAAGATACAGTATCACAATATTATATGTTAAAACCTTTTTTATGTATAATTTTGATTCTTACCGGATATTTCTCCAGATCAAAATTATTAAGCAAAAATGAGCAAAATACTTTATAACCCAATATAAGATTTATTATTATTATTATTATTATTATTATTATTATTATTATTATTATTATTATTATTATTATTATTATTATTATTATTATTATTATTATTATTATTGCCGTTAGGGTGATATATAATATTACAATTACAACTATGGTTATGTATATGTTGGTGCACTTGATCTTGTAGATCTGTGTCTGCTGTTTGATTCCTCTGATCCACCAGGTGTGTTACCTCGGTTGTTAGATTCATTACCATTATTATTTAACTTATAAGTCTTTGTCATTTTATCAATGTAACCTTGTAAGAAATTTCTTTTATTCATTATCAGTTCCAATTCTTCCTTTGATTTATTCTCTTGAATTTCATAACTTTTCAAGTTTAAGGAAAGACCAATTGTATCTTCTTTTTCCTTCTTTAGAGTTCCATTAGATATCTGTAACGCAGTTAGCATTGATGATTGGTTAGCAGCATTTGTAGAATCTTGTTGATACTTAGTACGTAAATCATCGTTGAATTTACCACTTTCTTCGTTGTGTTCATTTAATTTACTCAATGTTTCTGTTCTTGTGTCAACCATGGATTTATATTCATTTATTTTAGACTGTAATTCATTTTCATTGTCTGTAGAAAGATTAGCAATAGATGCTAATAGATTATCTAATTCATCTTGACTTTCTTTTAATTGGGCCAGTTTATCTTTTAATTTAATTGATTCATTGTTGATTCTTTCAAATCTTTTTTCATTGTCAACCTTTGTTTTTTCCAAATCTTCCTTCTTCTTGAAGACATGTCCAATTTCTCCCTTCAAGTCATCAATACCATTTTGTCTTTCTGTTTCATTTAGTTTCTTCTCAAGTAGGACATCTTTGTTTTGAAGTAGTTTTTCGTTTATATCGTTGAGTCTACTCAAGGTCTTCTTCATTAATTCGGTTTGATATGATTTAACATTGAAGTCATTTGTAGATATTTGAAGATTGCTATGTGGGTAAATTGTTTCACAGAATTTTGGTTTTAGATATTCTATACTATCATCATTTTTTAAAGATGTTGCTTCAGTTAATTGAATGTTGTCAAATGTATCTGCATTGGTTGTATTGACATCGTTTGTATTCAACAGTTCAGTTAGGAATCCATCAAAATCAATCTCACTTATTTTAAAATCTTGCTTGTAGTTTATTGTTCTTAAAAAATGGTCAATTGCAATTTTGATATTTTGATATTCTTTCATTGAATCAGTTTCTGTGTCTAAACCATTTTGTAAAATGTAATGATCAGGAGTATCCTTCACTAATAACTTGATAATTGGAACAGTGAATTGGTTTCTTATCTTTTGAGTTATTTGTTCATCTCCTGTCGTATATTGATAATGAGATTTATTGATATTTTCGATGGCAGGTAACTTCGGATCTAATAATGGATCAAAGCTTATAACTAGATCTATACTATATTGATGTAATAGATTTTCTTCATGCATTAAATGAGTAGTTGTTGTTAAAAATAACCAATTTCTGTTATCGATCTTACGTTTCTTACTATTTCTCTTTTCAGAATAATCATAGTCATCTCTTGGATAACCTGAGTAAGTATTACTTGTGGAAGATGTAGATAGAAAAGCAGAGTTATTACCATTTAAGTTAGGATATGAAGGTGTTGAATCTTTACTTGATTCTTCGGTGGAACTATGGTTGCTAGTACCATTACTTTCTTTTACTGATGGCTGTATTTTATATTTTAGATTGTTGTATTTATTCTTTACCTCTAAATCTTTGAAGAAGTCGTGTTTCTCATCATAAAGGGAAGTACCAGAAATTCTCTTGATTTTATAATCTCTACCCAGTACTAATCCTTCTAATAAATCTAACTCTTTTATACTATGAGCAATCAATGCGATTTTCAAATTTTTATCATTAGGCTTTCTCTTATTAACTAATATGGTTAATAAACTTTGTAACTTTTGGAATTTGTCACTCGAGCTAATTAATCTTTCAGTTGGTTCCATTCTCAGGAATTGTCTTGGCATGTAGTGGTCCACCAAAAGACAAGGGTGGTTGGCTACTGCTCTTATATGGGTATTGAACATGTATGTTAATTGTCTGGAACTTAAATTTGGATAATTATGGTGCGAGACAGTACTATTTTGTTCTGATTTAATATCTGTGGATGACTCTGGTTCTAGTTTTAGAAGTTTCTCAACCTCATTAGGATCCAATTCATTTAAGAAACTCTTAGCATGCAACGATATCAAAATTTCAATTAAATCCTTTTGGAAATTAGTAAGCCCTACGGGCAAATAATGGACATTGGAGGGATCTGCTTTTCTGCTCATCATTATCAATGGTATACTGATATGCGTATCTTGTTACGAATTATTCAAACGACGATGTATTTGTGTCATTATAACAAGTGATTTTGCTATTAAAATGTCAATATTTTCAAATCAATGGACAGTCCGTTGGAAGCGATATGCGTTTTCGGGCCAATATCAAAATAGTATTTGTTTAAAGGATTGGAATTATTAAATGGGATGTTTGTTATATTGGTAGTTAAAGCAGTATATACTCTTAATTTTTATATTAGTTGTGTAATTTACAAGATAAGAAATGCCCAGATCACCACTCGTACATAGTGCTTCGTCTAGATTTCGTCCTGGGAAGTGGCTTGAAAGCAATGGTTATGCCCCACACGTTTACTTGTTTAGAAATTTAGAGAAAGGACAAGTTGTATATTCACAGCTGCCATTAGTAACGCAGAGACAGATTGATCCATTATTTCAAAGAACTAACTGGAATAATAAGAAGCCATCTACAAGAAGAGATTTATGGAAATGTATGGCAGTTGTTAATCTTTTGGATTATGATAAGTCAACTCAATTATTCCAAAACTTATCTAGATTAAGGTACTTACGTGATATTTTATATTCTAAGGAAAATGACCAATTGAGAAAGAAGAATGAGTTTGGTCAAATTTGGTACAGTGGTAACTTCAGACCAACATTTGCACAAGAGGCTGTAGCTGATTTAAGAGAATCGTTATTAAAGTTAGCTCCACAGAATGTGACTGATAAAGAAACTAAAAAGAGTTCATTAGTTAATCTAGACGATAATGTCACTATCCACTGGGAAGATTCTTGGAGAATGGGTGATGTGGAGAAATACTGGAATAGTGTCTTACCTAATATTCATCATGAAGTGATTGATAAATCATGTAACACTTCCAGAGAAGAAAGTGCAGTATTGAAAGAACTAGGTTTGAAGACATTAGCGGACCTTAAGATAGGTATAGAGACGACGAAGAAGGATACTACTCAATAGATTCATCAAAGCATCTGTATATACAGAAATAAATAATTCTAATTAAAAGACTTGTAAATAGAAAATAACATAATGTCTTTCCTTTTTGATTGAGTTTAAATTTTTAATTTTGAGAATATATAGAATATATATGTTTATATTTATTAATTGCTGTTGGTTATATTAACATTAGATGGTTTCTTCCAATACCTTGTTTAATTTTTGAATTCTGGAAACGATACTTAAATCAACAGTCTTATCTTCGACTTCAACAATTAAACCACCTTCAATTTCTGGCTTGATTAAGTTAGTTAACTTCAAGGTCTTACTACCACCAACTAATGCCGAGGTAGCTAAGGCCTTTTCAATTCTCTTGAAAGACTTGGTATCTAATGGTTTAACGGTTGTTACAGATGCGTTAACAACACCATTGTAGTTATCATTTAATTTACCGTAGTTTTCGGAAATCTTACTAAATAGATCTAATCTGTTATTTTCAGCTAAGACATTCATGAAGTTAACCACACTTAGTTCACCAGCACCTGGGCTGCTTTTAATAACAGTCTGGACGACGATTTGTCTATCCTTTAGGGATAATGCTGGGTTTTGGAAGATATCTTGTAATTTTGGGTCCTGTTTCAATAGGCCACTTAGACCTGTCAAAATTGAAGAGACTTCATTAATCTTAGACTCCTTAACTGCTACATTAAACAAAGCAGTGGCATAAGTACCATCTACACCATATAATCTTAATGTGGTCTTCTTAGCGGACGAACTAGCTAAACGAACAAATTGTCTTCTGTACATCTTATTATAATATCACTGGTCAAATAATTCAATTCACTGATTCTATTTATCTGATCAATTAAAACCTCTAATTGCTTAGGTTCAATATATATAAACTATACTACTATCTTCTCAGGGATTATTCGATCCAATGCATTTTGCCAATTTTCTGTTTCTGAGACGCGCAAATGCTGGAATTTTATTGGCTTACAGTCACGTGAAACACAATATTCAAGAAATAACCATACTAAGTGAGTTAATTAAGTAAATGATATAGTAACAAATGTTTGGGAGTATATTATGATTGATTCAGTACTAGTTTCTCTCAATTTAGAGTATATTTGATGTATTTGGCCCAACTAGGCAATAGTTTCCACTTTAAGACATCTGCAATTTTTTTTCAATTTTGAAAATTTATGAAAATTTTGCGATGAGCTTCATTTATAAGAAGAATATATAGAGTTTCAGTTGTAGTTAAAACAGAGTAATACAGCAGTATAACAACAGTGAAGATGGCTAAATCATTATCTGAACAGATTGCAGACATTGCAAATAAACCAGTGAACCAGGATTTCGATATCGAAGATGACGAACGTGTTGTGTTTGAACATGGTGACAAACAACTAAATGGCAGCGATGACAGTGGTGATGATAATGAAGACAACGAAGAGTTAAAGAAGGCACATTACGTCGAAGTTGGTAAGTCGACTTTAAGAAAGGATAACGATGTCATTAAGGTCGATGGTTCCAGATACCAGGGTGCTAAGGGTTCCAGAAAGGCTTTGTATGATAATGATGAAGACAACTCTGTTCCTATGGAAGATGAAGAGGAAGAAGTTAGTGATACTGTCTCCTTCAGAACTGATTCCGAGGATGAAATCATTGAAGAAGAACAAGAAGAAAGTGAAGACGATGCCGAAGATGAAACTAATCAAAAGAGAGAACTGTTAGCCAAATTAGTTCAAGACGAAACTAAAACTGCTTTGAACAAAGTATCACAAACTACTCAACGTGATGCTGCAAAGGGTTACTCTATTTTAGAACAATCTAAATTATTTGATAACGTTATTGACATCAGAATTAAGTTACAAAAGGCTTTAAATGCTGCCAATGGTTTACCATTGTCTCAAGATTCTTGGAAGAAATACATGAAGGAATCTAAAGACAACAAGAAATTATTAAAGGAAAATACCGAATTATTAGAAAACGTATTCAACCAGTTAACTAACTTCAGAATTAAATTCCAAGCTGGTGATCACATTACTCAATCAGAAGAAGGTAAATTAGAAGAAAACCGTAAGAGATCATATGATGAACTTAATAAGGACAACACATCTCTAGATAAAGAATTAAAAGAATATAGAATTGCAGTCCTAAACAAATGGTCTGCAAAGATCTCCACAGCATCTGGTAATGCAGCATTATTATCCAGTAAATTCAAAACCATCAACCAAACAGCTGATGTCCAAGTTGAAAACCAATTAGCTGATTTATCTAGATTAATTAAACGTACGAGGTTAAACAGAAGAAACATTACACCATTAAACTTTATGGAAGATTACAAGAACGGTAAATTAACCCATATCACTGATGGTGCCTCTGTAGCTTTTAACAATGATGAAGATGCCGATAACAACGTTGATATTCCAAAGAATTATGATCCAAGAAGAAAAGATAACAATGCCATTGATACTTCAGAAAACCCATATGTATTCGATGACGAAGATTTCTACCGTGTAATATTAAACGATTTAATCGATAAGAAGATCTCTGATAACAACAACTTAAGTAATAACAATAACGTCATAACAATATCATCTCGTTCAACCAACAAATTAAAGAAAAATATAGATACGAAAGCTTCTAAGGGTAGAAAATTGAACTTTTCTGTTCAAGAATCTATTGCTAACTATGAAGCACCAATAAATTCTGGTTATAAATGGTCAGATGAACAAATAGATGAATTCTTTGCAGGTTTACTGGGGCAAAGAATCAACTTTAATGAAGTTGAAGACAAAGATGACGAAGATGAAAACGTTTCTGATGAAGAGAGGCAAGTCGAATTAGATGCTATCAAGAACGATAATATCCAAATTTTCGGTTAACCAAATAAATCTAATTAATATTTATATTAAATCATTTAGTCATTAATCATTATAGAGTAATATACATACTTGTTACTTTTTCTTATATATAAAATTGAACTATTCTAGTATCATATAATTAAAAATATAATACCATATATTCAACGAATTAAAAAAATTTGAAATAAGGATTCTTAAAATTATGGACTTTTAGTTAGTATAATCACTTTAGCTAATAAGATTTAATTTATGATGGTAGTTTAATGTGGTGGGAATGCTAGGTTTTCTCTTAAAGCAATGTATTCACCTTCACTATAACCCAAGACTTCTTCGATGTCTTGACTTTGTAGACCTTTGATCTTTGTAATTTCACTACTAGTGTAATTACATCTTGCTCTACCAACAACTTCTAATGGAACCGATTTATCAAGGTCACCATTTGGTAATCTCTTACCTAACTTGATGTCAACACATTCTAACTCGTGGAAAGAATCTTCAACATCAATTATGCCTGCAGGTAATAAACCGGCCTTGTTCTTTCTTGTTAAAGCGTTATATGCACCTTTATCAATAATGACAGCACCGTTTGTAACTAAACCATGTAAAATCCAGAATTCTCTATTTCTCAAGTGATGTCTATTATCATTAGCAACAAACTTGGTATGTAATGGGACATCTAAGTTTTGTAATCTCTTTAATTCGTCCTCTTGTAATTGCTCAAGGTTAATATTAGAAAAATGTGTTTTCTTTTTATCATTATCTAGATCTAAGTCTTGCATGTATTCGACGATCTTATAGATATTAGCAGGAACATCACTCTTCATGATAATAGTATGAACACCGGCATTAGTTGCTAAGTCAGCAGCAATCAACTTAGTAGACATACCACCGGTACCAACATCTGAACCAGAACCACCAGAGGTTTTAACACCTGGTAAACCTTTACTTAAATCAGGAACGATTAAAATTGGTTTAGCGTCTGGGTCAGTTCTTGGATTATCAGTATACAAACAGTCAACATCGGTTAATAAGAATAAGTAGTCGGCACCTACTAAAGCAGAAGCAATAGCTGATAGAGTATCATTGTCACCAAATTTAATTTCACTGATGGAAAGGGTATCGTTTTCGTTAACAATTGGAACGACGCCCAAATTTAACAACTCATTGATAGTGTTCTGAGCGTTTGTAAATTGAGTCCAATCAAGGATATCATTTCTGGTTAATAATATTTGACCGATTCTTTGGCCAAATTGAGAGAATAACAAATCCCATCTACCAATTAATCTACCTTGACCAACAGCTGCGATGGCTTGAACTTCAGCTAAACGTTTTGGTCTCTTCTCAATATTTAAAGTTCTTAAACCAATAGCAATACCACCACTGGATACAATAATTACCCTATGACCTTGACGTCTTAATCTGACAACAGTTTCAACAATAAGGGACATGACAGCCAATTTTGGTTCCTTGGTCTTCTCATCGACCAGAGATGAAGATCCTAATTTGATCACAATAGTGTATGTATTTTTTTCTGTCATTTTCAAAATTACCTTATTTATGAGTAGTGTAATGGAATATTCAATTACCAGGCGTTATATGGTCTTGCCAATACTTAACTATTTCAAACTCGATCGTGTGATACAAAGTGAAAACATTTTGCCTCTAAATTGATTTTTTTTTTTCATATTGAATCAAAATTCTTATTATATCACGTGTGCCTAAATTTTCATAAAAATATTCCAAATTTCAAGCTAATTTAATTGTTTTACATGTAGAGCTTAGCTAGAAAGGATTAATTGATAAATCAATAAAAAGATTTGCAAGTTTTCGAAGAGAATATTCAGGTTTGCATTACTGCAAGGTTTTTTTTGAATATATCACATTGTAGCTATGAACGTTTACGACGATATCCTCGATGCTACAGTAGTTTCGCATAGTGTATCAGGACATTTCATAACAGATACATATGATGAATTGATAACAGTTAGAACAAATATTTTATCTGTTTATAGAGTCAATGAACAAGATGGCGCTCTATATTTGACTAATGAATATAAATTGAACGGTAAAGTCACAGATATTGCCCTAGTACCTGCCAATAATTCATCTTTAAGTTATCTTTTGATCGCAAGTGGAATTGCAAAACTTTCAATTTTAAAATTTGATAAGGAGAACAACGCTATAGAAACCTTAAGTTTACATTACTACGAAGATAAATTTAAAAGCAATTGCATAATTGACATTGCTAAGGTTTCCAGGTTGAGAATAGACCCAAATGGAAAATGTGTTTTAATTTTGAATAATGACAACATAGCTATTTTACCTTTTACTTCAAATGAAGATGAAGATATGAATATTGAAGATGGCCCAGCTACAAAAAAATTGAAGACGCAGTCTCACGATATAACTTTACCTAGTGTAATTATTAGTTCAAAAGATTTACATCCAGAGATACAAAATGTTTTAGATGTGAAATTCTTACAGAGCTTCTCAAAACCAACAATCGCTGTTCTATTCCAGCCCAAATTAACGTGGGTGGGTACTTTAAAGTTGAACCGCACTCCAACCCGGTTTATGATTCTTTCGTTAGATTTAGTAACAAGAGATGGTTCCACCTCGGTGGATCCAATCGTTATTGCAAAATTGCAAGATCTACCGTGGAGTTGGAGCGAACTTATAAGTACCACAAAAGGTTGTTTTGTATTAGGTGCTAATGAATTGGCATATATAGATAATACCGGCGTATTACAGAGTGTTTTATTACTGAATTCATTTTCTGAAAAGTCATTAAAGACAAAAATTATTGATAACACCAAATCAGAACTAATTTTTGGTAGGGAAACGATTAAACATTATTACAGCTCCTCCGCCGAAAATAAAGACGATAAAGGTAATCTATTGATACTTATGGATGATAAGTCAAATCTTTACTATGTTGATATGAAGTTTGAAGGGAAATTGTTAACTACCTTAGATCTTATTCAATTACCGATCGCTAATAATATCTTTATTAATAACTTAAACCCAACATGCATTTCAAGATTAAATAAAGATACATCAGATGTGACTTTAGACTTGTTTATTGGTTTCCAATCTGGTGACGCTTTAGTCGTTAGATTAAATAATATGAGGTCGTCAATTGAATCCAGAACTTCACGTACGCAGGCAGTCGAAGAAGAATATTTATTTAGTGATGAGGAAATGGATGAAGACGAAGACAATTTATATGCAGATGATCTAAATTATAAAAAAGGTAAAGATAAAGCAAAAGAGGAAGTTGTTGAAACTGCAGAACCTTTTGATATTGAGCTCCTTTCTTCATTACAAAATGTAGGGCCATTAACTTCTGTAACATCTGGTAAGGTTTCTTCTATTGAATCAAAAGTTAAAGGGTTATCGAACCCTAACATGAACGAACTATCAATGGTTGCCACCTCGGGTAATGGTATTGGCTCGCATCTAGTTGCTGTTCAGTCAAGTGTACAGCCAGATGTCGAATTGGCCTTGAAGTTTATTAGTATCACCCAAATCTGGAATTTAAAATTTAAGAATAAAGATAAATTCTTAATCACAACAGATTCTACGAAGGCAAAGAGTGATATTTATGAAATTAATAATAATTTTGCATTGCATAAGTCGGGGCGTCTTAGAAGAGATGCCACCACTGTCTTCATTTCTATGTTTGGTTCAGACAAAAGAATTGTTCAAGTAACCACTAATCATATGTACTTGTATGATACTGATTTCCGTAGATTGACAACTATTAAATTTGATTACGAAGTGGTACATGTATCAGTAATGGATCCATATATTTTAATTACTGTCTCAAGAGGTGATATTAAAATATATGAATTAGATGATAAACATAAAAAGAAATTGTTCAAAGTCAACTTACCGGAAATTCTAAAGGAAATGGTTATGACATCCGGTCTAATTTTGAAGAGTAATATGTGCAATGAATACTTACCAAATCTAGAAGATAAGGAAGAAGAAAAGTTACTTTTCACATTTGTTACAGCCGACAATCAAATTATTTTTTTCACTAAAGAGCATAACGATCAAATATTCCAGCTGAACGGTGTTGATGACTTAAAAGAATGTCTTTACATTACTAAATATCAACTGCCAGATGAAATTGTACCTGATCCATCCATTAAACAAATCATGATAAATAAATTAGGTAATAATAACAAAGAAGAGCATCTAACAATATTGACTTTTGGTGGTGAAATATATCAATATAAAAAATCAACTTTAAGACACAGTAGATTTTACAAAAATGGGGCAAGGCATAACTTATCGATAACAGGTGCGCCAAATAATGCATACGCAAAGGGTGTTGTAGATATCGAGAGAATTATGCATTATGTACCTGACTACAAAGGTTATTCTGTAATTTTTCTAACAGGTAACGTCCCTTATATTATCCTTAAGGAAGATGATGCAACTCCCAGAATATTTCGATTTGCAAACATACCTTTAGTTTCAATGACTCCGTGGGGTAAAAAATCTGTAATGTGTGTTGATGACATCAAAAACGCTAGAGTGTACACATTGGATGATAATGAATATTACTATGGGAATAAGTCACCTTTGAAGACGATTAGAATAAATAATGCTCTACAGAATTTCATGACGTTTAACAACATCGCCTACCATGAGAGATCTCAGATGTATATTGTATCATATTCCAAAGAAATTACATATATTCCAAAGAGTGAAGATGGAGAAACAATTGTCGGTTCAATGGAAAATGTTCCTCACGCAAAAGGTTTCCAAAGTGGTATTCTTTTAATAAACCCGTTAACATGGAATGTAGTTGACCAGATAGAGTTTGAACCAAATTCTTTGGTTAATGATCTAAAAACAATGTTCATTCAACTAGACTCAAAGGCTAGAAGAAGTAGAGAATATATTGTCTTAGGTATTGGCCAGATGGGTACTGAAGATCTACCATCAACTGGTTCTTTCCATATTTATGATATTATCGCGGTTGTTGCCGATCCCGGCAAGCCAGATGCCACTTGTAAATTTGAAAAGTTTTTTACTGAAGATATTAGAGGTGCTGTCACAACAGTTTGTGAATTAAGTGGTAGATTTGCCATTAGTCAAGGTCAGAAAATAATGGTGAGAGATGCTCAAGAAGATAACTCTGTTGTACCTGTTGCATTCTTAGATATGCCAATATATGTATCAGATGCTAAAAGTTTTGGTAACTTCTTCATTGTAGGTGATTCAATGCAAGGTCTTCAATTTATTGGATTTGATGCAGAACCTTACAGAATGATTTTATTAGGTAAAAGTATATCCAAATTAGAGGTAATATCAGTGGATTTCTTAGTAAATAATGGGGACCTTTACTTTGCAGTGACAGATAGAAATAGCATACTGCATGTTCTGAAATACGCCCCCGATGAACCTAATACTTTATCAGGACAGAGACTTATTCATTGTTCTAGTTTTAACATGCATTCCACTAATACATGCATGAAATTATTACCAAAGAACGAAGAATTTCAGGAAAATACTAGTGGAACGATCAGTTCTTATCAAGTTGTCGGAGCTCAAGTCGATGGTTCTATGTTTAAGGTAATTCCATTACGAGAGGAGACCTATAGAAGATTATATGTTATTCAACAACAATTGATTGATAAAGAAGATCAATTGGCAGGGCTAAATCCAAGGATGGAAAGATTATCCAATGAATTTTACGACATAAGTCATACGATGAGACCAATGTTAGATTTTAATGTAATTAGGGACTTTACTTCTTTGTCTATAGAAAGAAGAACAACTCTTGCCAAAAAAGCAGGCAGAAGGGCAGATTTCGAAATATGGAGAGATTTAATTGATATTGAGTTTTCCTTGACAGCTCGTACCAGTAGGTAGAGATATCTAAAATGTATTTCTATTTGTTTATAAAGTTGACATTTTATATATTTAAATTAATATGAGAACTAATCGTATCTAAACAATAATATTTTATGAAAATAAGTAAATAAAAATTAAAAGTAATTTATTAATAACTAAATATTTTTTATTCTGAATTACTTAAGAACATAATTCAAAAGGTTACTGATAGATTACATGACTGACCACTTATGAACTAAAGACTATTTAAATACTATATGTGAATAAAAAAGATAAACTTGGTTACCATCTCAAGTAATCAAATAAATAAAAATACTCCGATACGGGGAGTCGAACCCCGGTCTCTACGGTGAAAGCGTAATGTGATAGCCGTTACACTATATCGGATACAATTAATAACTACCATAGTAATCATGTCCTTACCTAAGTTCAGGAGGTTGTTACTAGCGCCGCATATTGAGCATATTAAATAAACTTGTTAAAGACTGTTTAACAGTAGAAGAAACAACAGAAATAAAAGGAATAGTAAATGCACAGTTACTCTTGTTTGAAGAATGTTGTATGATGAAAATGTTTCAAATTAAACTTAATAATAACTTTTACTAATTTTGCTCATTAAACTGATAAGGATTTACACATTGTATGTAAGATAATATATGAACAAGAATTAATCTTACTATAGCTAGAAGTTAACAAACTATTCTCAATTTTTGTAATTCCACAAAAAATAAAGAAACAATTCGATATATTACTGTACTTTTATTAAATAAATTAGTTATCCAGCTTAAACTTGGATTTATTGATCAAATATTTGTAGATCTTTTATTCGGAGAACCTCTAAATTTTAAGCGTGTTAATTTAGTAATGAAAAATAATCAAGAAAGCTTTGATGGAATTAACCAGGTCTGATACAGAAATCAATAAATTCAAGACAATTAATTGCTAATCTTAACCCATAGAACAATTTGATAGCATTGCACAACCGAGGTAAATATGGCTAATAAGAAGAAGCAAGTGAAGAAAAGAGTAACATTCTCAGACGATACCACCATCACAACACGTCAAACACATAAAAAGAAAGACTTAGAGTATGATCGTCCACCAGTGTACATTAGAAAGACAATTATGACAGTTCCATGGCATTTAATAGCACTAATGTATTATTATATCAAAATTTCTGATAATTATGATACTTTACAATTACTATTTGCCCTAATTCCAATGCAGATATTATACCTAGTATACCAATTTAATAAATGTACTATATATGGGAATAAAAAACTGAAAATTAACCCTCAGTTGGTGATGGTAACTGTTGGTGGTTGTTTATTGCTAAGTATCCCTACCATGGTCATCGTGATCCTATTTGGTGCTCCATTTGTGGATCATATATTTTTAACCTGGCTGTTGGCATTACATGCTAGTTTCCTTGCCTATCCTGCGCTGTACTCTGTCTTCAACTGCGATTTCAAAGTTGGTCTATGGAAGAAGTACTTTATTGCAATTATAGCGGGAGGCTGGATTAGTTGTATAGTAATTCCATTAGATTGGGACAGAGTTTGGCAAACATGGCCAATTCCTGTTGTCGTTGGTATATATCTTGGTGCATTCGTTGGCTATTCGATTCTAGCTTATATATAGTGATTTCATTCAATTTATTTTATCCTTTTCATAAAGAGATGGAAACACAAATATATTTTAAGTATATTTACAATCTATTGTATTAAATAAATAAATTAATTACGTATGAAAGTTATATCTATAATACATAACTCTGTGATAAATGATTATGAACTTAGAACATTTAACAGATCTAATCTAATGCATTAAACACTTCAGAGAAATTTGATGTAGTAATACCCAGCGTCTCAATATTGGTAGGCTTAAATGGTTCACGATTATTGTAAAATTGAGAAACAATTAAGGATTCTGAAATAGTCTTTATTTTGTTATTAAATTTAGTCATATCGGCTTCATCGATGTTCTCGAAAGCATTAGCAACATGCTGTAATGATTTTTTAACAACTTCCTTTAACTTTTCGAAATCGGCATTAATTGCATTATCTGATGGGGAATTGATAGAATCAACATTAGATTCATCAAATTCATTTGGCTTGCGTTCATTTTCCGTTAACTTACAGTATGATATTATAGTTTTGATCTTTATAATAACATTATTGATCATAGGAGTTATAACCTTACAATTCTTGGTGTAATCTTCTAATAACATTAGAAGTTTTCTAACCACTAGACTAATATGATCGGCCTGTTCTTGCGTTAGGGATGAATGTTCGTTGCTGGATTCTACTTGGGAAATATCGTTGAATGCAAATCTGTTACGTTGATATAGTCCTAGTAACATATCACAGATGCAACTTAGTGTAGCAAACAATTTATTAATGTATAAAAATTCATAACCTGCTAAATTTTTATTAGCCAAATTGGAGAAAGTGAAAAATATTGTGTCTTGTAGTAGTTGTAAGAAATCAGTATAAATTTCAACAAAATTTTCAGAGTCCTTAAGAATTTCATATTGCAATAGTAAGAAATAATCAATGTACAGCATAGATTTTCTGTAGATCGCAGTGTCACTAACATGGTTGGTTATAGTAGCGGAGGTCAAACATCTCTTTGATTGAGCATTAAACTTAACCTTAAATAATTCCCTAGCACGTAAAACTTTTTGTAATGAAATAACTTGATCTTTGGATTGTAAATATTGTAATAAATCCATTTGGAAGCTCAAGAAACCAAAATCAGTACTCAATAAGGTGTCAACAATAGGAGCAGAATTATACCTTTGACCACTCATCATAATTGGGATCTCACCTCTGAAAAAGTGACGCCAACAATAGTTTTTATAGATGAAATTCCATAATAGAATACTTGACTCATCCTTTTGCTCATCATTAATAGATTGATGTAATGCTAAATGGACATCTTCGTCGAAATCAACGTGGTTATTAATCTTGTCACTGTCACTAGAAACTGACAAGGTTGTGATTGATTGATAAAATTTATATAGAACGATAAATTTCAAAGTTTCAACTGATTGTAGGGATCCCTTTCTAATATCTAATTCTGATTTGATTAATTCAATATTGTTCAGTAAATTTGGTAAGAATTTCTTAAGTTGATGGAATGATTCTAGTTGTTCGTCCTTTAGTATTATTAAAACTGATGAAGATAAAGATTCATAAGTAAACAGCAGACAGAAAGAAATCTGGCCGAATGTGATCAATTGTCCAATGTTTAAATCAGATGGTTTGAATATTGGCTCACGACCAAATGATTGTTCGATGGAACTGAAAAGTTCCTTAGTCTTTAAAATTGGAATTAATATATTCATATCCTTTCCAATCTCGACAAATTTACTTATTAAATCTTGAATGGTTGGACGAGACGGAAATTTAATTAATTCCTTATTATCATCTCTTTTAAAAGAGCTCGAGAGTGAAATGTTCATTTGTTTAACGGTATTGTTAACTCTTTGTTGTTGCCATTGAGCTAGATTTGGTTCAAAGTTGTTTTTGACTACATTTGTTAAGAGTTTTCTAAAACTATAAGTAAAACTATCCCTCATGGTTAAAAAGTTATTTGTGAATAATGAATTTGGAGAATCAATAAAGTTTGGTAAAGGTAAATTCTTAGAACCGAATACTGAAAATACTTGAGTGTAATCTAAGAATTCTGGATCTAGATCTTTGAATTCATCAATAGTTTCATATAATTTGTTGAGATCATTGTCATTATCGTTAGAATCACCATCCATTGAAACCTTTCTTCTCTTATTCAAGTTATCTTCGTCATTATTGTCACCCCTAGTTTCATCTGATGAAAAGTCAATACCGGTAACTTGCTTACCAGTAATTTCTTGTAATTCTTGCAATCTTGCCTTTAAGAAACACATTTCTTTTAAAATGACTTCTTCCTGAGTGTAAGGTGCTGTCATTTGGTCGAAAATAGCAGGACCTTGAACCCAATTCAAATGAGATCCGGTATTATTGGCTGAAGATACAGTTTTATTTTCAAAGTTCGCAATTCTTGGAATGAATTGTGCATGTTCTAGAGGGCTTGGAGTGACTCTGTTTTCTTGTGAATTTAACAACTGTAAACGTGTATTATAATCTCTGATTTGCTCCAATGAAGCCAATTCTGGATTATGTTGTAAAATGGATGTAGCTTCTTTAGAATGAGTGATTTGACCATAATTACCCATTATACTAATATTTTTTTCATTTGGTTTAGAACTTGTCGATGGGACGTATCTACCTGGAACGTCTGGATAAAAACAGTCTCCCTTATTACCCTTTCTACAGTTACCACATATTGGCTTAACACGATCACAACCGATTTTTCTCTTACGACACTGCACACAAGCAGGAGGCTTTCTCATTTTTCTACCTCTAATATCCATGATTACTGAATAAAATACTGCAATGGACTTGAATATGGCAATTAAAAAGCAAATAAATTAAATATTTTATAATTGATCTGATACGCTACTCGATAATTAATTCGTGTGATGAAGACTAATTGAATAGTACGCGTTATCTTTTATCTTATTCTCTGTGATATTCGACTGTTTATCACACGTAATTTTGAAAAATTCTAGGTATATTATATTCAAATTCACTGCACGGCACGCGACTAAGTAAATATAAAGGTAATAGAAATTTCAATTCTTGTTACTATAAACAGCAATGGTTCAAAGCTAAATAATAGATATTTGTGAATGTAATGTTCAATTGTTTTAATTGTTTAATATCGTAATTCTAATAAACAAAGAAATTGTATCAATATAATATATTTCAAAATTTATTTCTTTCATTTTTTGAGAGGGTAACTACAATAGGCAGATCGTAACATATGACATATTTTGATGATTTATACATTATATAAGTAATATAGCAATATGTGATCAACAACGATGGTCTCTATATGTCATGTACATCATAATTCGTCGTGTTTTCGTTCTTCTTCGGCCTCTTTCAATATGTGTGCTTGTAATTCAGCGGCGTCTTCATTTTGCAATAGCATTGTTTCTAGTTCACCACAATCAATAATCTTGACATCTTCAACAGGTCTGTCTCTATAATTCACTTTGACACTTCCGATGTAATCAACTACATCCATACCTTCGAGAACTTCACCAAATACAACATGTTTACCGTCTAACCAAGGTGTAGCCTCCAAAGTAATGAAAAATTGAGAACCGTTGGTATCCTTACCTCTATTGGCCATAGATAATAGACCAGCTTTGTCATGCTTAACATCGAAGTTTTCATCTTTGAAGCTGTCACCGAAGATAGATCTACCTCCAGAACCATCTCTGTTAGTGAAGTCACCACCCTGGATCATAAAGTGTGGGATAACACGGTGAAAGATGGAGTTTACGAAACCCATCTCAGGTTTTCCTGAGATGGTTAATTCATAAAAGTTCTCTACTGTTTGAGGTGTAGTAATACCATAAAGGCCAATTGTTATTCTTCCGATGTCTTTGTCTCCATGTTGAATGTCGAAATATATTTTGTGAGTGATCTTTGGGCTTTCAGTAGCCACGACAACTTGGGCAAAAATTGCCAACAAGAAAACAGAGTATAATACTCTTCTGCAATATGATGTGAAAGACATTTGATGATATGCAAATATGTGATCTACTTCTTTTAGTTCTTTTAATAGCTACTTGACTAAAATGCAAGGAAGTCATAAGGAAGCTAAAAATCTCTTAAAATTAATCTTAATGCGGTAATGGAAATTCAATCGAGAATGAAAAGTACAAAAGTGTTTATGCACTTTGAAGTGCTCTAACAATCGTATTTTACAATATTATATTAATTAAATATGTATATATACTTCTATATGCCTATCTATGTTGAATTTTATGATTGATCTAGGTCCATTTTTCAGCTAAGTTTGGGAATTCTTTAATAAATTCACCAAGTCTCTGCTTCAACATTGTGGACTCTTCTAACATAATATCATGATTTCTTTCTACTCTACATTCATCTGGTTTCAATACGGCCACTTCTTTCTTTCTTCCATCTCTACCACCGGCGCCTAAATATTGATCTCTTCTAAATTTCCAATCATCTAACATTTCATATACTTTGTCACCAAAATTATTTCGTTTATATCTTGGAATTATGTGTGTATGAAGGTGTGGAACAGATTGACCTGCTTCAGGACCATCTTGAATTGCAATATTTAATGAATCTGCCTTATATTGCCACTTAATGAATTGTTGCATCAACTGCAATGTCTTAAAGAAATCTTGTGATTCTTCTGGAGATAAACTTGACAAAGACACAGCACTTGTTCTTAAAGGTATTACAAGGACATGGCCGGGGACTATAGGTTTTAAATTCACCAATGCAAATGTGTGTTTTGTTATCTGAATTAAATTTGGTTGTTTGGTTAGTATTGAGTATTCTCATTGCGATAAAATATAACCCTTAGACATACATAAAAGACTTGATCCGTTACCAAAAATTTACTAAAATAGATTGCTGGAGTCATTTGGAGTAATATGTGCGTAGATCTACTATTATTTCTATTAAATTACTGTTATATAATGAGTTAAAATATACTAATTTTTAGACGTATATATATATGTATGTGCATATATATTTCGAGATTTCGTTAATTTTTTTCAATATTATTAAGATGCAAGATGAGTGCGATATCCACACTATTTATAGAAGGTTTTAACCTTTTTTATCTATAAAATGGTTTCATGTTGTGCATTAATAGCAACCAAGATATAAACTGCCACCTTGGTCTTCAAATGAGTTAACTAGATCTTCGACGTCCTCACTCTTCATATCCCAACTAAGTTTGCTTGAGATTCTGATATTCTTCAAACAAGGTAATCTTCCTTCCAAGATGGCAATGGTAAAGTCATCTGGGTGGATCTTTGTAGCGACACCTAATGTACCACTACTCTCTAGATAAATAGTCTTAAGTGGCCTTTGATAATCGAATACTGGGGTAAGCATACTATCTGCAAACGCCCACTTAGAACAATAATCTACCATTAATTGAATCGATATCAAATTTGTACAATATCTAAAGACAAAATCTAGAGAGTTCTCTCCTAATGCTGGCATTGGGTAGTGGAAATATAAATGTGATAATGTATCACCTATTTGCGATAGAAGCGTATAGATAGCGTTCTCATCAATTTTTGGACAAAATGATAATTCCAATGTCTTTATCGTTTTAGGCCAATTCGTTTCAATTACGAATTCATTAGTGATACCACCACTTAATTTTAAATATTTTAAATTCTGTGGCCATTGAAATTCTCTGAAACCTTCACAATCTACAGAACTTCTTGGAAATGCTAAATGAGTTAAATGTTTGAAACTTTTAATAGCAGCAAATAATTCTTTTAATTTCACAGTCTCAGATATAAGACCTAAATCCAAATATCTTAATTGATGACATGCTTTTAATGAGATTAATGGTGCGTAACCAAAACTTGTTTGTGGAGCTGTAAACTTCTGTAAGGTTGCTGAACTACGTCGTAGTAATTTTGATACATATGAATTTCTCCCACATTGTAAGATAGTTGATAAATCTAATGCTTTAATGTATTGGCCGTATGTTTTCTTTCTATCAATTATAACGGAATCGATGAACTTATTAAAGTTTTTACTGTTCAATATTGGTGTTGAATATATCAGTGGTAAACATAGGAAGTACCAAGCTTTACAAACTAATAAGTAGTCGACGTCTACATCCTCTGAGTAAAACAAAATCAAACTTTGAACTTCCCATGGAAATTTCATACCTGTAGAAGGTGTTTTCCTATATGTGGGTATGTTATCTGAAACTTCTGAGTAATTATTATTATTATTATTATTATTATCAATTTTGTTGTCATTAGAATCATTCGAACCGTGTTGGAGTGTAAGATGCTTTAAATCTTGATTAACTTTTTTGTTATCAAATAGTGAATTGTATTCATCGGCTTCTGAATATTCATCACTATTTAGTAAATCCTGAAGACTGATATTGTTGTATTTATCAGTCCTGTCTCCCTTTCTATATGAATGCTTTGAGAACATTACATGGGTTAAACCTTCACCAGCAACATATTTACGATATGGAGCCTTGACTTTCTTAGGTCTTGCTTTATTAGCCATGATTTGTAATGTATGTTTTTTGTATTTAGTGAGTTATTGAACTAAATTTTTTCTTTATTATTAATATAGAGATATTGGTGTTTAATAATTTGCTGCTGAATGTACTAATCATTGAAATGATTATAAAATACTGATAAATGAAACAAAACTTTAAGTTGTTCCAGGAAACTTATCTGTTGAATCTTTCTTTTTCTGTAATCTCCTTTTTGGAAATATATAGAGATTATGGATGGTTTAAAGTATATATCTAGTCCAAATTTAAATTTAAATTTAAATTTTAAAACTGAACAACTGATGGAATACTCGAGTGAGATGCTATATACGGACTCTCTTTATATGTTGTGTCTCTTATAATGACACTTAGATGGAGATCTCATCGCAATATACACGCCACTTCAAAACTCCTCTTTACCAATCCGCTCCTCAGCAAAATATAACCGCGCGCCTACAATTGGTAGTAATACAAGAGTAGAATAAGTGATACTATATTATATTGAATTAGTGAGATTGTTATCTGTTGGATAGTTTATTGGCATTACTGTTGGTTGTGTTACCTAAGCAAAGGTGCTTACTGGCAGGTTAAAATATGAAAAAGAATACAATGGTCCCTACTGGGGATCGAACCCAGGACCTTTACCGTGTGAAGGTAACGTGATAGCCGCTACACTACAAGGACAATGTAATCTTATTACGAAAAAGATTTGAAACTAGATCTGCCTCTCAACTGAGAAATGGGATGATGTTTACAAAGTGAAATGTTATATCATCCTAAATAATGGAATTATATGGATACATTTATTAAACCATTATTTACGATGGTTTACATACTTTCCGAGTTTTAAGCGATGCATATTCTCTAATATATCATGACGATTGGAACATACGTGTGGATAATAGCAGTAAAAAGAATTTTACTCAAATATAGTAAGTTCTATTGGAGTTCAGCAGATTAATGAGTACAATATGTACAGCTCATAATCACGGTCGGATTCTTGTTGGATCTTAATTAATGATTGTCTATCATTAATTAATTTGAAATTTATAATTATAGAACGAAAAAAAAATAAAATGGGTTACTTAATTTTTGAAGGAAAGTAGTTAAAGCACCATCTAAAAACACCAAGTCAACCTCTTAAAATCGATCGAAATCGACAATCTATAGTTTTTAAACACAATAGAATTATGGTGAAAGAATCTCAAGAAAAAGAGGCAAAATCTGTCTTTGAAACAACAAAGCAGGGTCCACAACGTAGATATATCCCATATGATCTGTATATCGCTAAAGGTGTTGGGTCAGCAACTCCATTGGACATACTATTGGCTATTGCTATAATCACTGGATTCCCATGGTATATCATGAAACTAAACAGTGGATGGTCTTCGCAATTCCTCAACGAATCTGAATTAAACCTCCTAAGATTAATTGACAACTATAAGAATCACAAATTTATTTTAAGCTTTAATGGTGCATTTGGTATTCAATTGCTTTCGCATTTTTCAGCCACAATCTCTTTATTAAGGACACTTTCCTTATGCTTAGGTGCATGCACATTATCATTGGTATATCTAACTTTAAGAAGAACTAACGTTAATTACTTAATCTCAATGATCTGCACATTATCAATTGGTTACATTCCATTGTTTCAAACCCATTCTACTCAAATCTCATTGGATGTAGTTGTATGGTTTTTATTATCACTGATATGTTTCATATGGACTTCATCAAAGATTCAAGATATAAATGCCTTTGGAATAAATCTAGCACATTCCATCTTTTTATCTATAACTGTTGGTTTAATAATGTCTACCAAATATTTAGGTGCAATTACATGGCTGTGGATTATTGTTGTTTCTGTAATTCAATTCTGGTATTTAATCGGTGATGCTGAATTGTCTACCAAACAGATAATGAAGATCTCGATATCTAAATTCGTCCCAATCGTTACTTTGCCATTTTTAGTATTTACAATTACTGAATATAATCAAATGGTCAACTGGACTGTTGATACTCAATCATATTCTCAATATATGACTCCATATTTCCAATCCTATCTAAGAGGTCAACGTGAAGTACCAACTGAATTGTACTACGGTGCCACAATTAGGCTACGTCATACCAATTCCCTTGGTGGTTACTTAACTTCTCATAACGCTTCCTATCCTGGCGGTTCATCCGAACAACTGGTTACTGTTTCAGACAAAGAAGACACTGTATGGAATTTATGGGTCATTGAAGCATCTGACAATAACAGGTTATATGAAGCAATTAACGAAAGACACGATGTTAAATTAAGACACAAGAAGACTGGTAAATTATTACGTGCTTCATCAGCAAAACCTCCTATTAGTGAACAAGAATACGATAGAGAAGTTTCTTGTACCGGTGATGTTGAATATCAAGGTGATAGAGATGAACACTGGAGAATAGACACAATAAAGTTATATGACGATATCAAACCCGCAAGAACAGAAGTCCAATTGCATAATGCAGGACAAGATTGTTATTTGATTAGTCACGACCAAAAATTACCTGTCTCATGGGGTTTTGGTGAGCAAGAAGTCGTCTGTTTAGCTCCACCAACTGTTAAATTCAGTAAATTCATAATTGAAATAGTCGAAATCAGTCCTATAGTTATAACCAATTTTGAACAATTTGGTTTCGACTCTAAATCATTAAGTGTTTTCGAATGCGATTTTTGGAAATTGTTATGGGATCTATTGAAAACACAATATAAATTTGATTATTTTAAAGAAAACTTTAAGAAAGAAGGCGTGAAAGTTTCAAAGTGGCCTTTCATCATCGATGGTAATGCACTTGCTGTTAACTGTTGGTTGTCTTCTATCCTTGCTATAGTTATATTTTGTTGTTGGAAGCTGGTGCAAGCCATTAAAATCAATCCATGGCCAACTGTTGATAAAAATGTTAGCACTGAACCATCCTTAAACTCAATCGTCGTTTCTGATGTTTCAATTGAATTGGTATTAGGTTGGTTTTTACATTATTATATTTTCAACTATAGTCCTCACGAAAATCTAGATGTAACACTATATTTCCCAAGTTACATATTTGGTGAATTGCTATTTGCACAATTCATGAATGTGTTATACCAATGGAAACATATGTCATTCCCAATTATTGTCGCATATTTAAGTTTTATAGTATATAAATTATAATTCTAAATAAGTGAGTGCCATTACATATTACTATTATTCCATTCAAGAGTTATTACCTTCTACTGATCCAGATGTTGAAGGAACATTATGAACAGTTGTTACATTTGTAATATTAGATTCAATATCCGTTGTTGGGGCAATCTCGTGTCTTGATTCAGCAATACCAGACACAAAAAGTGTAATTAAACCGTCAACATGTGTCAGTAGCTTCTCTTTTTTCTTAATAGCTTCAATCTTCTTACTCTCTGTCTCCGTTAGGCCCTTTTGCAAACTGTTTATTTTATGCAACTGTTCATTGGCTGAAACATCTACACCAGGCAGAGAATCTATTAGTTTCATTACTTGTCGCGTCTTTAATATTATATCAGTTGATAATTCATCTATTGTATTGGAGAATTCTTCAGCTGGCGCTACGGATGCATGTTTGTCTGCCATTTGTGTCTCTGATTCGCTGATCTTTTCGAACTCATGGTTTTTATCTATGTAGTTCAATGTTGCACAGAACTGCTCCATCATCTGGTCTAAACAGATTTGTAATTGTGTTAATCTGTCCGTCATTGGTGCAGTATATTTACTTCACTTCTTTTACCAAACTATGTTTATAAATGGTACCTTATTGCTCTGTCGGTAACTTTACTTTCTTTTCACTGTAAGTATTGACATATAAATATATCTTTTTTTTTCTAAGGTTAAAATGAGCATAAATTAAATAAATGTATAAAATAGATATCAAGTATGATGATATCCATACGAATAAAATCTAAGATATTTGCAAAAGTAAGAAATTAAACTGTATATTTAGATTTTATATTATTAATCAATATTCTATACAATGAGCGAAAAACCAGACAATAAGTTACACCGTCAAGGTGGGATCAACACACTTGAAATTGATTCAGCTAGGGAAATGCACACTAGAACTGTGCAAGCTAGAATTCCAAATAGGAATACAGCATCATCCAGTAGTACTGCACCAATTAGATCGTCACAAATGCAAAGGAAGTTATTTGCATCTCCAACTAAAATTGGCTCCCCAATAATGGTCAATAAACCTCCAACCCCAAGACATAAATGTAATAACCCTCATAATCCGGCCTGTAACCAATGTGGTTCCATAATAATACCAGCCCCGGCAGCTTCTATGCCATTTGAAGACAGTCCTTCTATATCAATAGGTGATTGGACTATTTCATCGAGAAAGAAGCCAATTCTAAATTCATCTGAATTAGACGAATGGGAAACTAAATTAGAGGGGTTAGCTGCCTTGCCTGAAATGATCTTTGGTAATAATTTTATCAGAATAATGAATACAAAACATAACTGGGGGGTAGAATATAATGCCTTGGATGCTTTGAAAATGGTTAAATTACATGATACTGGTATAAGGGTAGCTTACTCCAAGGATTGGATTGATTCTAAGAGAAAACAACAACAAAAGCAGACCCAACCGGATGGTATGGACCTAGATACTTCATTAAAAATTGTAAAGAATTATGATTGGACATATAGCACCGAATATGAAGGTACGGTAATTGGAGAGAATAAAGATAGATTTAAATTTGAAATTAATGACGATATGGCATTACCCATAGATAAATTATCGAAGCCAGATCAAATTCTATTTTTCGATGATATGATTTTATTTGAAGATGAATTAGCTGATAATGGTATATCTTTGTTAAACAGTAAGATTAGGGTCATGAATGAAAGGTTATTATTGTTAAGTAGGTTTTTCCTTAGAGTAGATGATGTTCTTCTGAGGGTCTACGATACCAGAATATGCGTTGATTTTGACGATAATACTGTAATAAGAGAGACTAAGAAATATGAAGGTAAGTATGATGATGTTTTATCTACGAATCATATCTCACATACCCATGATCCAAAGGCTGCTTTAAGAGATAGTAATTGGGTGGTGGATCATACCCCAATTGTGGATAGAAGATGTGAAGTAATGAAATTTGATTAATTGACTTGAGATTTTGTATATAATAAAGAATTCAAATGTTATATAAACACAAATTTGAGATTATATTTAAAAGATAATGATAAGAAAGGTATAAATGCATATTAAATGTTTAGTACAAACAAACTATAATAAATTATTTTCTTTTATAATAAGTTCAGCAGTAACTTTATCAGAGTCGTTTGAGACTACAGAAATTTCCTTTAACTTTTTAGTTGCTAATGCTAATATTTCTTGTTTACCATCGAGTAATTTAGCAGTAGTGGCAACGAAGGCCCAACCCTTCAAATGTAGTCCACTCAATTCAACAGATCTTAACGCATTCTTTAGAGACTGTTCCATTGAATCCTTTGCTTGAGCCTTTGATTTATCTCCACGCAGGGATTTATAATATAAAACTTCAGCTAATCTAGTGAAACTTATGTAATTGAATGGCATTATTAATACTACTTCTTCGAAACAATATACTGAGGCTTCAAATTGACCGTTTTCAAAATAAAGATTACCTAAATACCACCATAGTTCTGGATCTAATGGGAATTTCTCCACAAGAGCAATCAATTCATTCATAAGTACAGTTTCTTGCTTTAGGTTGCCATTTTTAGAAATCTCTAATTTAATTGATAGAATCTTTTTTGCCACAAGACCATAACTGGCTGGATCGGAATCATATTCGTATTCTTCATCTATCAACTTCTGTAGAAACTTTATAGCTTCTATATCATTTTCATTAATCTGCAGTAAAGTAGCATTCATAACATATAGCTTTGGTGAATTTTCTCCTAATCTGTCCTTTAGGGTGTTATATAATACTAGGGCGTTAACATCTTCACCTAGGTAGACATTTAGGTAAAACAACATCTCCACCAGACCCAATTCTTGTGGTTCTGATAATTCAGAATCACCACCTCTTAAATAAGCTTCTAATTCGAAACTTAGATCATATATTTCAGCTGGTTCTAACTGGGTGTATAATTTTGTACTCATTATAGTTAGGAATCTTTCGCGCATAATAGAAAGCTTCATCTTGACTTTTTGTATACTTCCAATATCTATCTTCTAGTGAAAATAGCAGGAATGGTCTAATTATCAGTAATTTCAACTGCCAACCATTTCCTTTTAGTGGCCAATTGCTACTTTATTGCTATCAAATTGAAATTTCTAAAAGGTTTAAGAGTGTCACATGACGTGTCATATTGGACGAATCTGAAATTGAAAAAAATCTCTGAAAATTTCTTCAATTTTTAATGGAAAGTATTGATGGATGTTATAAGAAGATGTGTAGTATGTGATTGTAATTAACATCTTTTAGAGCCAATCAATACAGTAACACTCAATTAATAGTCCCTAAAATGTCCATTAATATTTGCAGAGACAACCATGATCCTTTCTACCGTTATAAGATGCCTCCAATCCAAGCTAAGGTTGAAGGTAGAGGTAATGGTATTAAGACAGCCTTATTAAATATCGCTGATGTTGCCCGTGCATTAAATAGACCAGTTCCATATGTTGTTAAGTATTTCGGTTTTGAATTAGGTACCCAAACATCTATTTCTGTCGACAAAGATCGTTACCTAGTTAACGGTGTTCACGAACCAGCTAAGTTACAAGATGTTCTAGATAGTTTCATTAATAAATTCGTCCTTTGTGGTAGTTGTAAGAATCCAGAAACTGAAATTGTCATTACCAAGTCCAATGATTTAGTAAGAGACTGTAAAGCCTGTGGTAAGAGAACTCCAATGGATCTAAGACACAAGTTATCCTCATTCATCCTAAAAAATCCACCTGAGACAATTAATACTGGTTCTAAGAAGAGAAAGGCAGCTACTGCTTCCGCTAACGTTCGTGGTGGTGGTGTTTCCATTAGTGATATTGCTCAAGGTAAGACTGCTACCAGTGATGATGTTCCAGTTGCTGATGGTGATGATGATTTCTTATCTCGTCAAATTCACGCTGCTGCCTCTACTCTAGAAAAGATCGAAGTTAAAGATGATGACTGGGCTGTTGATATGTCCGAAGAAGCTATTAGACAACGTGCTAAGGAATTACAAGCTGCTGATGGTTCTATGGATGCTGGTTTAACTAAATTAGACGATTTCGGTGAGTGGATCCTAAAGGAAGCTGGTGAAGATAGAGAAAATTTACCAAATGATGTTGAATTATATAAGAAGGTCGTTGATCTAGATTTACTAGAGGAACCAAAGGTTGCTGCTATCTTAGCTCAATGTTTATTCACTGAAGACATCATTGATGAAATCTCTGAACACACTGCATTTTTTAAGAAATTATTCGTTAATACTGAATTCGAAAAGAATTTCTTAGGTGGTCTAGAAAGATTCCTTGGTTTAGAACACAAAGACTTAATCCCAATATTACCAAAGATTTTAGTTCAAGTATATAACAATGACATTATCTGTGAAGAAGAAATTATGACATTTGGTACTAAAAGTTCAAAGAAGTTTGTTCCAAAGGATGTTTCTAAGAAGGTCCGTAGAGCTGCTAAACCATTCATCACTTGGTTAGAAACTGCTGAAAGTGACGAAGAAGAATCTGACGAAGAATAAACTATAGAGTAGTTTTCAAAATCTGAAATTATACTTTTATTGTAGGATATAAACTATTTACATTTCTATGTATATATAAGCATTATTAATCGGTTTTTAATAATTGAACTAGTTTTACTAAATAAACCCAAAGAGAATAAATAATTAAACGTATACATGAGCTAGTAAAATGTGCATAATTCAGAATAAGTTATTTCTATATAGAAATATATAACTGACAATTGCACCAGGTAACATATGATTTGTTATTAGGATATGGAAATATATTATTAATGATTATAAATTATAGATTACGTTGGTATAACATTAAAAAATATTTGCAGATGATAGAATTGACTGCACATTAAGTATATTTAGAAACCATTTATATTCTTCCTTAAGCCATTAACATCGAGCGTATCGCTGGTAATGTTGTGATTTAATGATAATTCTTGTAATGGAACTGCTAAATTTTGGATTTCATATTGTTGCATCGTTTCATCATTATAACCCACATTTGATGGATATAGTCCCATGCCGTTCAAATTATTTATAGGAATATGAGGATGTGGTGTATTTACGGATGACATAGGTTGTGCTACTGGGACACTAGTGGTCCCGTTGCTCCGGATACTAGAGACTGAGAGACCTCTCATATTTCTACCATTTTCAGCGGGATTAAACATCGAGTGAGAATGAGTTAGTGTTCTTTGATGTTTCATTGGAGATCTATCAGGATTGGTGGCATTAATAGAGACAAGGCCGACTTCTTCCATCAATTTATGATTTTGTTGACTGATATTGTTTTCAAGAATAATGTGACGGATTCTTTCAACTGTACCAGATCTGGTACTTTCGTCTAATAATCTTGAGGTTAATAACTTATACATAAATGTTGGACCATAATTAGTATCAGAAAGTATCTTAACTAAGTTAGCATCCTTCTCCTTACCTTCTTCAATATTTTCACCAAATATTTCATCTAAGATCAACTTTCTACAGTTTTCATTACCCCTAGAATTTAGTATCTTTAAAATTGTTAAGGAACCCAATTTATGACAACATAATGCTGCGATGTTTGTGACAATCTTGTTAGTTAATGTTGTGTATTTTTCAGTAAATTGGCAAGTGTCCAATAACCAAGTGATTAACAAAGTACCACTGTTATCAGTGATTAAATATTCACCATAAGCAACAATCATTGCACTTAATATCAAAGTCTGTTCGGTAGTAATTATATGATTGGCTTCTAGACAGGCTCTGACAGCACGAGCACCATATTTATTTCTACAGATTAACCAGAAATTACCTAGAATACTTTCAAAGATAAAATTATTCCAAGGAACACCGAATTTTAAAACCTCTTGAATAACATAGTTACCAAATTGATCATTGAATAAAGGTGTGCAATAGTCTCTAATACCATCGGTAACTAAAGATAAGGCTCTTGCGTTATGTGCTAATTTGATCATCTTTTGACATACCCAAGTACCACTCTTGTGGATACCTAAAGAAGTCAAATACTTGGAAATCTTTCTTAGAATAATATCTCTGACAATATCACTAGATCTGTCGTAAATTTTTTGAACGATTGTATTACCTAGGTAATCAAAACTTAATTCTGGTAATTCATCAAGCATAGCCATACCAATTTGTTCTATTTCAACGTCACTTAAACTGTTAGAATCGATAGCCTTACGGATTTCACGTAACTTTGGAGTTTGGAATTGACGTACAGCTAATGGTTCAGGTGTTGGGCCGAAATCAGACATATCGACTGTTTGCTTAACATTTAGAGCTTTTGTTAATATATGTCTGGTTTTATCCTCATCAAAGGCGACTTTAAATGTTCTAATAACATCTTGCAATAGAACTTGTTGGTCTTGAATAGATGGTGGTGGTAATGTGAATGGACATATGTCGGTGTCAACTGGTAATGTAAGTTGAGTATTGTTTACATTGCTAGTCATTCCAGGAAAATTAGATTGCGATTGGTTGTGAGAGTGTTTATTAGTATTGCCGTTGTTATTATTACCATTATTATTATTATCTAATAATAGATTCTTTAATATTGGTAATTGAATACTACCTTGTTGTTGGAATACAATAGCACCATTGAATAACTGTTCTTGTAATAAAGAAAGTGGGCCATTTTGGTTCTTGTTTCCAGAATTATTATATAGTGGTAATATTCTAGCAAAAGTAATATGACATGGATAACCAATCATTGACAAATCTTTTTCTTGTAAGGAATCTAATGCGAATCTTGCATATTCAACGGCTTCATATTCAACCAAAGCCATGTTTAGATCTCTTAAAGTTCTAACAGATATGATTGTACCATACCTTGAGAAGATGGCAGCCAAAGAAGTACTTGTTAAGTTAACGGCATTAATAAACTGTGGTTGAGATTGTTGCAGAGAATAGATATTAGTGATTGCAATTGTATTAGTTGGTGATAAATTATTGGTTTGGTTAATTGATGGAACAGCTAAACTTGCGGTGACCCAACTAATGGATCTTGTATCAACGTCGTCCAGTAATATTGGAACATTAGCGACCGGTTGAGCTGAAATGTTATTATTTGCAGTGTATTGTTCCTGTTGTACAGGGAATTGCATTTGATCCATCATTCCTTGTGATTGATCCATGTTTCCCATTGAGAATTGTTGTTGGGCTTGAGCGTAGTAATTATCTGGACGTACTTGAGTAGCCATAGATTGTGATCTCTTTCTTGCTGCATCATTCTGAGACCAGATCAAGTTCTGAGATTGATTTTGAATGTTTGCTGCTTCCATGGTTTCATAATTTGTGGTAGATTTCATTAGTGGGACATTAAAATAAGAGTTTGTATTTGCGGAATAACTGTAATCAAAATTTGGTGTTAAAGATGCTTGGTTTACATTAGGAATGGTATCTAGAGTAATATTATTCTGGTTGTTAATATATTGTTGTTGAGAATTACCAGTGGCACTGTTATTAGGCCATATGTTACTTGTACCAGCTGAGTTATATGGATGCAATGATAGTGAAGTATATTGTGATGCCATAGTGCTGTTTCTTGTTCTTGACAAATGTTGCTGTAAGTTGTTATTGTTATTAACTGATGCTGTAGGGTTGAACGAATCTGTTGAAATTGGGAATTGAACCAGTCTTTCGTTTTCAGTAGAGGTTCTCAAACCGGTTCCAAATGGAACACCAGACATTGTTGGAATAGAAGCTTTTTCTTTATCATAACTGTCAGTGTTATTTGGGTCTAAGGATGTAATAGAACCATTGTTACTGTTGTTAGATATGTATCCATTGATTGATTCTTTATCCTGCGGTAATGGTTTCTTTGAATGGTGCAATTTAGCACTAATTGATGGTAAAATGTTACTAAATTTATTTGAAAATCTACCTGCTTTAGATCTATAAGAACCTATTTTTTGTGGAGATACATGACTGGTATCAAACTCATTAGTATTTTCATCAAAGATAGGGATTGTGATACCAGGTTCTATAATCTCTGGAATACTGGATATATTCCCAGAATATGAATTTTTATCACTCATATCAATTTTGATGGGGTAGTTATATGACTCTATAAAAGATGTATCGATACTAAGCTAATTTCTATTAGTTTCTTTCTTTACGATCAATAAATCTAAAATATCTTAAAAAAAAATTTTTTTTTATCTACCACCAAGTATTATTAATAGTTTGCAAAAGAAGAAGAAAGAAAGTTTGTAAAATCTAAAATTAGCTATCGACCTTGATAGTTTGAAGTTCTTAACCTATGTTTAGCTTTCATTATCCCTCAAACTTAAATATAAACTGTTACTTCGAAGAGTAAAATAAAATATGACGCTCTCTCTCACAATCCCCCCTATAGAGCCTTCCATCGCAAAAAATTTAAACGTATGTCGATTCAATAATACCGTGTAAAAAGTCTCAAAGAAAAGCATTTTGACGTAGAAGATCAAAAAATAATATAAAGCGCAAGTGATACATACAGAAAGAATACGTATATATGGTCTAATCCTGGGGTCTGTGTAGTGTGTTTCTTGACTTGACACTCTATATATATATATGTATGTATATATGCGTACTGTTTTAGGTAATCATGAATTTGGCGATTGTTTCATATAATATGTGGGGAAACAAACAGTCACTGTTCCTTCCCCTTAATCATCCCGATGTTTTAATACAAAGAATATCAGGTTACAGTTTTATTAAAAAAACACATGTATTGAATTATATATCATATATTTACAATCAACCGGAGCGTGATGCTAACTCCAGAGCATACTCGACTGTCAAAAGTTTGGTAACCTGTCACTCCCCATGGAGGGGTTTCTCCTTATATAAACAGGCGATTCTTATATAATATTCTATCTATATATCGTAATTTGTGATTTGCAAAAAAGAACATCACTGAATACGGATGTTCTATAATGTAGTTGGAAATTTCCTAATCTGGAAGGATGTAAACATATTGAAATTAATAACAAAGAGAGACTGCTGAAGGCTGATGAGCTGTGGATGTAATGTATCTGGTTTCTGGTAAGGCAGATGGATGTAGAGCCTTTCTGTTGGAGTTGGTAAAATCCGTGTTAATTAGTTGATATTAAACTGTATATGTTATGTAGTTCATGTTTGATCTGTAGAGTAGAACAACAACTAAGTGATATATCTTAACAAATGGGAGACGTTACTGTAGATGAAGTTGTAGACACTTTAGTGAAGGAGATCGAGAATGAAATGGAATATACAATTGGCAATGTTCAATCAGATTCTGAGGATGGTGATTACATGTATCAGTTACCGTTGCAGGATATAGGCAATGAGACAATGGATCTCATTATCAGACATAATACTGCTGCTAATGGATTTTCAATTAAAGTTGAAAATGATAGCAAGACAAGTGCTCTGGATCTTGGCGATGATAATACTAATACTGATCGATCTACCGTTAGGGAATACTCCTTGGCAGACTACGATGTCAGTATAGGGTCTATTAATTCATTAATGACAAATCCATATCAGGCTGAAGAAGAAGCAGAGATACCTGCTCTTCCACCAATGATAAATCTTAAACAAGAAAAAGGACCAGAACTTGAACAAGAGTCTGGTGTATATGAAACCAAGAGTATTACATCTGAAGAAAAGTATAAACCATTGTCTACTATTGTAGGTCTTGGGTACGAGAATAACAAATCAGTAGATAATCTAGTAGAGTCCAAGAATGTCGAAGATTTCAATGACACAAGTATCATTAATATAAATGAAAGATTCGATCTACCAAAGATAATATATCAAGAACCGATCGTCATGACAACACTCTTTGAAGAAGATACAGACACGGTCATTGCAGCAGCATTAGATCCAAAGAAGAATGGTAATCCATCAAACTATCTATCAATCTGGCACTTCCAAGAAGGTACTAAGAAAGTTGTATCACCAACTTTCAGTGCTCATTCTAGGTTTTCTGATGGTACAAATGTAACTGCGGTTGATTCAAATTCGAATTATGGCTCAGTAAGTGAAATTGTAGCGAATACAGCTAACTTTAAATTCAAACCTCGTGCCGTTAGCAGAAGTAAGGTATACTATCCAAATTCAAGAAACAGCAGTGGAACAGATAGTGGAAGAGAAACAATAGTTTCCTCAAATGATAATAACCGATATATTCAGACAGCAAGAATGGTTTCATTAGGTAATAGCACTGCTTACTCCAGTGGTAACTTCGAATACATGAGTTCCATAATTGATACAACAGTTGACACAAACAAACTGGATCCATTAGACTTCACATTTACCACGAATGAAAATTTATCAAATTTGAAAGTTAACGAATCCATGAATAAAACTCCAGATATATCTATTATAGAAGAAACAGAACATGATATAGATAATTTAGAACAAACTCTTTCGACCATAATAGACTTTGACAAATCTGATGTCCTATCAAAGCAGCTAGAACGTGAATTAGGTGTTGAATTTGGCGTATTTTTAAATGAAATTGACGATGGTTTAATCAATGACGATGATCTTGTCGATTATGATACCATCAGTGAAATTTCAAACCATCGTGTACTTGTGGGAAACATCACTGATGGATATGAGGACTCGATATGCGAAATAAGTTCAGATATGTTTGAACACTTTAGCAATGTAGTTGACCTCCAAACAACATCACCAAAGTTGAATGAAGATATACATATTCGTAGTCCATTCAAAGTAGTGAGTCCAACAAAAGAAGTAATCCCAATTACTAGAAAGAGTTTCCAAGATGTTAAAATTGCTAAATTTAAAGTACCTGAAAACCGTACATCGAAAACTCTACCAGAAACTGTAGCTTTAAATAGTGTCGAAGACGTGGAAGAAATAAATGAAGTTAGTGTGGTTGAAATTGAGCCTGTCAAACAATCAGAACTTCTGGACAGAGGTAATTTATATCTTACTATTGATCAACTAAAAAATGTGAATTTAGAATGTATCAAATCCCACAATGCTAAGTTCTCTGTTGAATACAAGATTGGTGAAACTGTCAAGCAAACTCCATATGAACCACTTTCGAAGGAAGGTAAGCTTTCTATAAATGAAAATGTTGTTTCTCTTCTTGATAATACTTTTAAAGAAAAATCTAAACTGGAAATAAAACTAAAGTGCCAATATGATCGTTTGCAAAATGATTTAGTTGAAGTTATTGAGAAGATTCCAATAGTTAATAAGAATCCATTCCGTAAAACTAAATATGTTTACAAAACCAAATTTGTTCAAAGAGCTGTTAGCAATGACAGATGGGACAACTTGTTTGGTGATGACGGCTCTTGTGGTTTAGGATCGATTGAATTAGATACCACTTTCTTAGAGAACGTAAAATTCAATAAGAAGTCTATCAATATTCCATTAATCAACAAATGGAACAAAGATCATCCAACTTCTGAAATTGGTAAATTTGACATCACTGCATGTCATATTCCTAAATCATCATTAATGGAATCTCTACCAACCACCCTATTGAAAGCAGAAAAGATAGTGAAAAAGTATGAAATTCAACAAAATATATTCAAAGAAGGTTTCTTACTCCAGGAGGGTGGTGATCTGCAAGGTAAAATCCAAAGAAGATTCTTCATCTTAGAAGGGAACACATTAACTGGTTATCATGATACCACCCGTAAGGCACAGTTAACAATTAACTTATTAAACGTTAAGTATGTTTTAGGTTATGGTGAGATCCCAGCAGGTAACGATAGAAACTTTTCAAACTTTACTAATCTAATTCTACTAGGTGATTGTATTCAATTGGTGTTTGAAAATGATGAAGTTATTAGCTTAAGCGTTGAAACAAGTGAAAATGAAAAGAAGGACTGGTACATGAAATTAAATGAAGTAGTGCAATTAAATGTTGCCCATCAACCATGGGTTAAGAAATTCACTCACTATGAACAATTGAACAAATAATTTACAAAGATATGCCTATAATATTCTGAGAAAACTATATAATAATTAATAACATATTCTACTATATTTAAAGGTATAAATATATTTGACTGTTTTGCAACAGGACATTTTCCACCCTTACACCATTCACCTTTTTAAGAAAATAAATTGTAAAATAATTCCGTCATCTTTTTTTTGTTCTTTGTAAACCCCCAAATAATTTGGAACGCATTGGAAATTATTCGACTCGCGCACAGATACTAGCACTCACTTCACACACTCGCACTCACATCTTCTGTTACTTGGAATTTCAAGTAATTTGTAATATAGTTATTTGAAAGGATACGATATATTATAGAAATTTTGTTCACTTATCATTACTTAAAAAATAAACATATAGACAATCGACACAAAATGTATGCATTATAATACTAATTGAAATGGAATTTGAGATGAACAGCTTATAAGAATAGATGGGCAATACAAGAATTGAAGAATTAAAGTACAAATATATTGTGAACATAGGAGGACTGATGAACTTAACCTTACGATGGAAATGTTTTAATAAGAGCAATAGGATATACTAAATAGTTCTTTCTGCACTGAACAACTGTTGTGCCAATTTTATAGAGTTATCATAATACTTTATTGCAAATTATTGTAGGAATATCCAAGATATAAAGAGAACTGAGCGTCCAAGCATGATACACAATGTACTTGTACTCTCACTGCGGATAACTAATAATTTAAACTGTTCATTCAAATATACCAGTTATTTTCTTAATATGAATCAAATTTACTAACATTATTGTATTATTATTTTTTAACTAAAATAATGAACTATTTTATTACAGGGCTAAGAGAACAAAGAAGGTTGGTATCACCGGTAAGTACGGTGTCCGTTACGGTTCTTCTCTAAGAAGACAAGTTAAGAAATTAGAAGTTCAACAACATGCTAAATACGACTGTTCTTTCTGTGGTAAGAAGACCGTCAGAAGAGGTGCTGCTGGTATCTGGAGTTGTGTTTCTTGTAAGAAGACTGTCGCTGGTGGTGCTTACACTGTTTCCACTGCTGCTGCCGCCACTGTCAGATCTACTATCAGAAGATTAAGAGAAATGGCTGAAGCTTAAATATATTTCAATTTATGTCTCTAAAAAATTAAATCCTTTTTATGTACTAAATATATAATATATTAGTTGTTTCAAACAATCCAATACAAAAAATCATTACTTTATAAAGCGTTTTTAATTACACTGCCATTATTATTAATACCATTTAATGTGTATATGAATATATTTAAAGTTGAACTAATATACGTTAAATGTGATAGTTACACGTGACATGCTATTTTCGTGGTACATGATTAAAATATGTTATTGTTATTTCTCAAAACAAATGAAAAAATTTACAAAGACTACGAAATATTTTGGCAAATCTGAAACATGGGTAAGTTTGAATATCCCGGGCTCCAGTAGGGCTCTCATCTCGAAATAACGTCATATTTCAAACTATGATATATTCTTGTTAGTAATTAGTATATTCACCTTAGGGATCTTTGATATACCTGAAACGGAGTCATGTTGTTGATCTTCTATCTTATATACGTGTATCTCTTAACTATACAAACCAATAGGCAATATATCTTCTAACGGTAGTGCTATGACCAAAAGGTACATCTCTTCAACAATGTTAAGTCCTGTATTGGTTGCGGAACAATACCGGTATCCAAACACATACCAGTATATGTACCCTTTCAACATTTGCCATCGGATCAGTGATTACCAGTAGTGACCAGCTCTTGCATAAAATCAACTAAACCAAACTTGACGACAAAATTTTCAAGAAGCAGGGCCCTCTGACAAATAAATAAGTACGTTTTACTCAGGTGAATGAAATGTAAACAAATATTTTGCGGACGATGACTTCTACAAATGTACTGTTGTGGAGCTCTCTAAGGGTATCTCATCATTTCGCCACTTTCTAGAATCATAAGTGCAACGTGGAAGAGATTTGTTTGTAGCTGGATAGCAATAGGCCAATATCATATGGCTCCTTTACATTGCAGTACCAGTTCTTTGCGAGAATGTTTTTACACGCGTTCTATGAAAATCAAAATAACTTGCCCGATATGGTCGGCTTCGACCACCAATAGAGGTGGATTTTCTAGGTGATTACCTAAAACAAATAGCTTTTTCCACATTCATATATTAACTTTATACAGATACAGGAGTCCACAGATATAGCGCAGCATGTTTTTGGTACCAAGTTTTTTTGATATGCAGTTATATTAGTTAAGTTTTTCTACGTATAGTCCTTGGCGATCATTTTTTTGGTGTGTTGATCTGCATCCGGTACGTTTGGCAAAAGGAAATATAGATAGCGAAGTCTGTTTATTTACTGAGACCTCTCGCTGCTATCCTATTAAATTTGTCTTAATTTGATAATTAAGTAAAAGGTTATTCTAGATTTTTGTTGTATACGTCTGTTTCCCCGACAAACTTTATATGTTGATACCTCGTAAATCGATTAAAAGAATTTATATATAACATTTTAGAATTAGATTTTACTTATTTATCAAAATATTTGACTGGTCAAACAAACTACCTCAATTTAAATTATATTACAAAATATTATAGCAAATGGTTTCTATTTTCTCAAGTAAGCCTAAGCAAAACATAGCACTCCATAAAGGAAGTGTTTCCATTTCCAAGCCAATTAATAGCATTGAAACAGAAGAACAAAGTTATTTCATTGGTAAATACCCTAGAGTCAATGCACAACTAAGATTCTTTATTTCACAAAAGGAATATTATTCAGATCATCCAAAGCATTTGAATATTACTAAAGGTGCTTTAGTGCAACTAATATCTCATGAAAATGATGGTCTATGTTTTGTTAGACTCGTAAGAGAAATTGGATCAGGATTAGTACCATATTCTCATTTAGAAGAATACTCAGCATTAAATGGTGCCTTGACTGAAACAGCACTATCTGCATTCAAAGCAAATCCATTGATGGAATTAACTCCACCAACTTCTCCATCCACATTAAAATCTTCCGTTTTCTCGAGAGGCTCTTCAGTTTCATCAAACACACACACTGCATTAGATGGGATACCGCTTGTCAAAGCATGCGAAATAATATCTATATACACCAAGGACAGTAGAGTTCATTACAGAATGAAAATAATAACTGATTCAAACCAAGAAAAGATTGAAGACCGTTTTTACCAAGATTTCTACTCTCTACATTCAAAATTAATATCAAATAAACCAAATGATTCTAACATTAAATTACCACATCTACCTTCACCTGTGTATTTACCAAATAATCAAGTTGACGATTGCATTAGAGAAGAAAGAATACCCTTATTTAACCAATACTTCAAGTCTTTACTTGTTGTAATTGAATTACAAAATTGTATTCAAAGTTGGTTCAAAAAAGATAATGGTTTAACCGTAGTTAAAATTAAAGTATTAATTGAAGGCGATTACCACGTTATGAGATGTAACATAAATGAAATTGATTCATACAGCAAATTACAATCATATTTGAAGAATAAGATATCTGAATCGAAAGCCACATTAAATCTAACACAAGATCTTAAAATTAAAACTAAGATAGAAGGTTGGTATATTGTCACTATATCCAATGACGAAATCTACAAGGAAGTTTTACCGACTGTTAAGCAATTCCAAAAATTGGTTTTAGAAGTTATATCATAAAAACTTTTTTACGAAATACGAACGCATTTATTGTTTTCGTAGTATACGTATATGTCACTATAACGTTGTTTACGAGTAGAATAACATAATTATATAATATATTTAAATGATATATATCGTAATACTGTATGGACATCGTTAATTAATTTATTGTTCTATTATATATATGTATATTATTATTAATGCCTTATAGAATATTACTTAATTTTTGTGTGTGTTAGTATTTCGAAGGCAAGTGACCTTCTACTTCTGCCCTTTGATATCTACTTTCTTTGACTTTAAATATAATTGTGAAACAATGGGTCTACAAGCTCTTGTATCCAAATATTTAAATTCGTTTGGTTCACCTCCATTCTTAGTGATAATGAACTGACTTAGACCCATTTTGTTAAAAAACGCTTCAAGTATATCCATATCTTTGAATCGAAGTTCTTCGATTAAGAAGTCAATACTTATTTGATTGTAACTTCTACATATGACATTTAATGATTTTAACATCTCCTTATCAATAAATGAATCAACTAAATTTTTTCCTAGTCCTTTTAGAGTCGAATATATCTCTATAAATTCATGATAATTTCCTCGTAGTCTGGCTTCCGCCAATTTAAATGATTTCTTAACTAGTGCATGGTCGAATACAGTTTTCTGATGTAGAATTAGTTTATACCTTAGTGCAGTGATTGCAGCATTGTCCTCGGTAAGCATATAATAAAGAACTAAATAACCCATAAACTCTTGGTAGCCTGTTTTTCTTATGTTTGGAGATTCGAATAATATTAGTAGTCTACTTTGGCATTGATTAAATTCACCCAGATCGCCGTTTGCTAATGCCAAACGGGCATGGGTTTCATAAACTTTCATTGTAAACTTATTTTCTATCATTTGAACTCTTAAATCTTGTCTGATAGCTTTGAGCTGATCACAAAGATATGTATAAGTGACTTCTTTCCTTGAATTTTTTTCAATTAGTATGTCAAGTGCATTCTTTAAGACATTTAAAGGACGAACTAACTCAGGGTTTGGTTCAGATGTTAATCTTAAGTATGATTTCTCTAATTTCTGGCATGTCCCTACAATATGTGTGTCTTTGTCATAATTATGTGATTTTGTACTGATGGCATTTAGATTAGCATAATCTTCTTCGGCATTGATTGGATCGTATGAATTGCTGTTTCCCCTGCTGCTTTCCCCATTTGTATCGTTGAATCTCTCGGCTCTCTTCCTCCTTCTCTCAGACTCTTCTGATTTATTCTTTGAACCCATATTACCCAGTTCCCATTTTCCTGTGCTTCCCTGTTTATTCTTTGGGGCATTTGTCTTCACTTTCTTACGTGCAGGTTTATTGAACGTAATCTGATTGTCCATATTCAACATAGGATTCATCATAGGATTTGGCATCCCAGGAAATCCTGGTAGCATAGGCATAAACGGAGCATTATTACCACTTAGATTACCTAGGTTACCATTAGTCACTGGGTTCTGTAACGATGTTATATTTGTGTTGGAAAACATATCCTGAGTGGGTAACAATCCTGATGGATTCATCGTTACACCACTTCTTGATGGTATTATGTTATTTTGTTCATTTGAATTAGCTTTCTTCTTGCGGGTTCCCAACGTTATAGGTGTTACTTGATTATATGCTTCTACCATACTAAATTTCCCAGTGTATATTGCAAAAGTTTATAATAACCTATTATCTAAAATATTTTTTGTTGCACAATAAGGCTGGTATGATGCTAATATTATACCTAGTCAGTATGTTGGTTTATTTGAGACCTTTTAGTTAAAATGACAATATATACCATATCAGATATAAATTTCATCTAAAGTTTGTATAATAAAAAATTGTTAAATACGTGGTGTACGGAGTTATATCAACTTCATAAACATGATTAATATAACAGAGTAATATCGTTATTAACATGTAATGAAGATCGATATATTTTGAACTCCAGACATCTACTCATCTTTAGTATTTCTTTCTACATTTTTATAGATGTTAAGCGATATAATTTAATAATTACCTATTGTCGAAAATAAATATAACAAAATCTAGAAAATTACAAATAGATCGAGGAGTAAACAAACAAGAAACATCGATCACAAGCAGAGGATAGTCGATTAACCAGGTATCCTAAGATGGCTATAGATGAAATTAAACTAGGTAAGATAAAGGAGTTGGAGAGACAGCACGTTAAAGTATATTATAAGCTACTGCAGACTTTAGATGAGTTGTACCTTATTAAAGAACAACAAAATGATATAACATTAGGTCGAAACGAATTGTACCTATTGGAAATGAGAAATCAAATGAGAATGTCTTTAGATAAGACTGTGACGATACTGAAGACCAATGACCGTTTAAATAAGTTAGAAGAGGCTGGGCAGGATATGTCACATTTAAACAGTGTAGAAGATGAATTAGCAGTAAGGTTACGAGGTATGCTAGAAAAAGGTATTGAATTGGATGGAAATCTTCATGACACTGCTGAAGCAAATCGATCGTTGGTAAATGATCTTTATGAGAAAATGACAACATATAGAGAATTGAGTGAGCGTCTGCAAGAGATTAAATCAAAAAAGCCTATTTTAAATAAAAAGCGTAAGCAATCAGAAGATGAAAATGAAGAAGATATGGATGATAGTTTACTTGACGCAATAGATAGGCACCTTGAGCTAGATGAAGATACAAAGTTGAAGAATGAGAATGAAGTGCTTCGACAACTGTTGGTTGCCTTAAAAACACATAGTGGCATGAATGATTTCAGTTAGGTAAATTGAATATTCTCTAACCTAAAATTTGGCATACCACTTTGTGTATTTTAACGTAACAGTGAAATTGTAACGTCAGCCAGCAGTGTCTTAGTTTTTAATTAAATACATTCTTGGGAACAACTGGTACTTTGAATTAACTCATCCCTAGGACATACAATTGAAAAATAATAGAGTTAACTGGCATACAATTGAATTGTGTTGACCCTAAGTACTAATACTAAATAATGTGCTATGACTGATACATCATGCACCTCTATAGCAATGAATAATTAACTATATGGGTACTTTTAATAAGTTCTGTTCCATTACCCTGAACTTAAGTCACGTAAAAAAATTAAAAATTTTTCAGAGCTCATCGATGACCTGAAAATTTAAATACCAATTATAATGAATATGATTATAAAATTTTATATTAGCTAACTGCGCTTATTATACTTAATTCGTGTATTTCTTAAATTAATTACAGCTGTAATCTGTCATACTTGCTTTAAAGGTTTGAAGTTTGGTTTTAGGCTCTAATAAAACAGTTATAAATAATATAATAAAATGAAATACGTCGTTGTCTCTGGTGGTGTCATTTCTGGTATTGGTAAAGGTGTTTTAGCCTCCTCTACTGGTATGCTATTAAAGACTTTAGGTCTAAAGGTTACATCTATTAAGATCGATCCATACATGAACATCGATGCTGGTACTATGTCTCCATTAGAACATGGTGAATGTTTTGTCTTAAACGATGGGGGTGAAACTGATTTAGATTTAGGTAACTACGAACGTTACTTAAATATCACTTTAACCAAAGATCATAACATTACAACTGGTAAAATTTACTCTCATGTTATTGCCAGGGAAAGAAAGGGTGATTACTTAGGTAAGACCGTCCAAATTGTTCCACATTTAACTAACGCCATTCAAGATTGGATTGAACGTGTTTCTCGTATTCCAGTTGATGATACTGGGTTAGAACCAGATGTCTGTATCATTGAATTAGGTGGTACTGTTGGTGATATTGAAAGTGCTCCATTCGTTGAAGCCTTAAGACAATTTCAATTCAAAGTTGGTAAGGAAAACTTTGCTTTAATTCACGTTTCTTTAGTTCCAGTTATTCACGGTGAACAAAAGACTAAACCAACTCAAGCTGCCATCAAGGATTTAAGATCTTTAGGTTTAATCCCAGATATGATTGCTTGTAGATGTACTCAACAATTAAGTAAGACTACTATCGATAAGATTGCTATGTTCTGTCATGTTGGTAACGATCAAGTTGTTAACGTTCATGATGTTAACTCTACTTACCATGTTCCATTATTATTACTAGAACAGAAGATGATTGACTACCTATTTGCTAGATTACATTTAGAGGAAATTGAATTAAATGAATTAGATAAACAAAGAGGTGATGATCTATTATTCAGATGGAAGAACACCACTAGTAACTTTGATGGCTCTATGGAAACTGTTAAGATCGCTTTAGTTGGTAAATACACTGATTTACAAGATTCATACTTATCTGTTATTAAGGCTTTAGAACATTCTTCCATGAAATGTCGTCGTAAGTTAGAAATTAAATGGGTTGAATCTACAGATTTAGAACCAGAAACTCAAGAAACTGACAAGGCTAAATTCCATGAAGCTTGGAACAAGGTAAGCACTGCTGATGGTATTTTAGTTCCAGGTGGTTTCGGTACCAGAGGTACTGAAGGTATGATTCACGCTTCCAAATGGGCTCGTGAAAACAAGATTCCTTTCTTAGGTGTCTGTTTAGGTTTACAAATTGCTACTATTGAATTCGTTCGTAATGTAATGGGTAACAAGGACGGTAACTCTGCTGAATTTGTTGAAAACTTAGCTGGTGAAAATCAAGTTGTTGTTTACATGCCAGAAATTGATAAGGAAAACATGGGTGGTTCTATGAGATTAGGTTTAAGACCAACTTTCTTCCAAGACAACACTGAATGGAGTAAGATTAGAAAATTATACGGTAACGCTGACTCTGTTGAAGAAAGACATCGTCACCGTTACGAAATTAACCCAGATATGGTTAATGATTTAGAAGACAAGGGTTTAGTCTTTGTTGGTAGAGATGACACTAACAAACGTTGTGAAATCTTAGAATTAAAAAATCACCCATACTTTGTTGCTACTCAATACCATCCTGAATATACTTCCAAGGTTTTGGATCCATCTAAGCCATTCCTAGGTTTAGTTGCTGCCGCCGCCAACATCTTAGATGATGTTATTGATGGTAAATATGATTTCAAAGCTGGTGAAGGTTCAGATTTCTAAATTAACAGATTCACCAACACCTGGAAATAATAAAATTTGATAAAATTGATTATCTTTTATCATTTTACACATATGTATTTCATATCTTAGTCTTTTATGTATGTATAGTAATATTTAAAAATTAAAATAGAAAACAAAAGAATGGATACACATTTAATCGTACGACAGCACTGCTCACCCTCTTTCTCTCTTTATAATACTCTTTAAAATAATTTTTCTTAATTTAATTTATATAGTTATTTAATAATTTGTTTAAATTTTCGGTTTTCAAAGATGGAAGAATATTAAAAGTCACTATAAAATAGTAAATAAGAAATTATACATGATAATAACAATATCTTAGAGAACTGAATATTACTTAAAACAATGATTGGAATATATTATAACTTTTTCTTACCATTCCTACTTTTATCTTTTTCATCCAGATCTATACTTGGCAGAGCTAGGATCATATAGAGTGTACTACTTACAATTATACCAGAAAATAGCCACATCATCACCGTACCTGGTTTACGTACAATCTTGTGAAAGAATTCTATAACTGGATTTTCTGTAAAGAATCCCATATTTTTTATTATCGCAAATGAGTATTTGATAAATAGTACTAAAGCAATCGGTGCCTGTGTTTTCTCGAGAAAGCTATGTTTTGTTCTAAGAGTTACAATAGTAGAGACTAGCTTATTTAAACAACTCGATCACTATATATAATATATTTCTCAATTTGATCTACTGTTACATTGTAGTTCTTAAAACAAGTGAAGTAGTCGTTTATTTTTATTTTTAATTTTTAGGGATATTAAATATATAGCATATTTTTAATGAACACTATAGTTTGAAAAAAAGGAAAGTTGTAATTACAATAACTCAAGTAATACACATTCCCTTGATAAACACCACTTAGATAACGAGTGTTCAAATTAAAAAAATGTCTATTAAGTAGTACTTCTTGTATTATATATAGTATGATTTACATATTTTATAAATGCATAGTATTACCCTACCGTGAATTTTAGGAATTTCATTTTGTCTTGCTTGACAAACAAAAGTCAAATGAATGAATAACTAATATAACGTGTTTCTTAGATATATGAAATATTTAATAAACCTAATAAAAAATATATTATAGACATTAATAATTGCATCAGTTATTTTCAAATATGATGAATATTTTTAGATTTTTTGGTGATTTATCTCATTTAGCCAGTATATTGATCTTGATATACACTATAAGAACCACACATGTGATTGATGGTATTTCTTTCAAGACACAAGCATTGTATGCTATTGTTTTCGTTACCCGTTATTTAGATCTTCTCACATTCAATTGGATGTCATTTTACAACACATTGATGAAGATGTTCTTTATTGCATCAACAGGTTATATTGTTATCTTATTACAAAGTTATTCCAAGATGAATCCAATTGCATACAAGGAAATGATCATGGCTGATACATTTAAGATTCAATACCTTCTAGGTGGTAGTTTTATTTTATCCTTACTTTTCAATTACAAATATTCTGTTATTGAAGTGTTATGGAGTTTTTCCATTTGGTTAGAATCTGTTGCTATTTTACCTCAATTATTTGTTTTATCCAAGAGTGGTAAAGCCAAGAGTTTAACTGTTCATTATATCTTAGCATTAGGTATCTATAGAACTTTGTATATTCCAAATTGGATTTGGAGATACAGTGTTGAAGGTAAATTTGATAAGATTGCAATGATAGCTAGTATTGTCCAGACATTAATCTATTCTGATTTCTTCTATGTTTATTACAAGAAGGTAATTAGAGCTCAAAAAGGTGATTTACCTCATTATATTTAGATAAAACAAAATATGAATGAAAGAATTATATTTTTATGTAAAAAAAATATAAAATTATAATAGTATATATATATATATATATATATATGTAGTAAAAAATGTATGATTAATCTCTTTTCAATTCGTGGAATTCTTTCCTTACACCATCCTTCGTGACAATCAATATCTCTAGACCGTCACCGACATGGATATGTCTTTCTGTTGCAGAGGTGAAAGCATCTCTAACTAATTTAATGACTTCATCGACTGTTAAATATTTCAAAGATCTTTTTTCTTTACCGTCTGTGCCTGGAACATATTGATTTTTGAAGTTAACTTGGTTATCTAAGAAAGGCATGATTAGAGAAGCAGCTGCACCACCAGCTCTACATTGTTCTCTTTCATAAGAGCCAACTGGATCGAATGAATATACTGCACCTTTACCGTCCTGGTCTAAACCTGCTATGATAGTGTGAACATAGTAAGGGAAGAATCTCTTACCGTATAGTAGTTGTTGAATATTTCTTGCAGCTGCAGGTAGTGATAATTTCCTGTCGTTATTATCGAAATGATACCATTTTAGACTGTTTTTGAATCTTTTCAATAGAGCTTCCCCATCAGCGGCGAAACCATTAGCTGACATAACAATGTTATCACCACAGTCAAAGACTTTAGGTTCGTAACGTGAGTTAATAGAGTAATCAGTTGTGTGTCTTGTGTCCCCTGCTAGTACAGCAAAGTCTTCACCCGCGATACCTAGAATAGTACCACCGTTATCGGAGTACGGGTTAAAGCTGTGTTCAATTGGAGTGCTATTGACCTCCGATGAGTATTCAGAAGCGATGGTAGCCATGATATGAATGCGTATGTAAGTGTGTGTGTCTCTCTCTCTCTCAATATATATATATATCTATAATATCTAACTTCTAATCTCTCTCTCTATATATATTTCTGCTAACTATAAATCATTTTGCCACCCTTACCCGCTAAAGAAATAAAATATGAAATACGTGAATAATGACATACAATTACAAGTCATGTGACACTTATTCCAAAAAATATAATTCCAAAATTTACTGAATAGGTAAGAATCACACAAACATTCATATATAACTACACCATACAATGTACCACTACAGTCCCACCTCCTAAACATCACTTGGTCATCAATATTTTACGCCTGAGCATTGTCTCTCATAAAATCAAATTCATAAACGTATCCGCGAATATAGAACTGAACCCATCTGTACGGCGTTACACTGGCAACGATTGTGTCAAACACCACCGGCGATTACCGAAGCTGCAGAACTCTCTACGTAATTTGTTACACCGCCATGCTAAAGGACAAAATAAATCTGAAAAAATGAAGAGGGGCACACAGATAAGCAGTGCGACAAGAAAGATCTCCGTTAAATAGGCATTCCCGATGCCCAAGGCAGGAAAGTTTCTCTTTGTTAGTTTCTGAAAATTTTTATATATATGATGAATGTTTGTTAGTACCAGGTTATATTGATGATGTGATTGAGGAAGAGAAGAGTACCGATGAAAGACGAGTCAAAGGGAAAAGATATCTCTACAGATATTATAAAGTTACCTAGTGTTACTACAAAGACAGAGGAGACTACGACGTTAGATGAGAATGAAAGTAAAATTTATTTTTCATCTAATAGGTTTGTTCAAGCTATTTATCGTTTTAATGATTTCTTAATCATTAAGAATAATGGTACTCACTCTAGAAGTATCATTCAGACATTTCTATACAATGATGATTTGAAACCAGTTCCAGCTAAAGAAAGAAATTGGACTTGGAAAAATTATATATTCTTTTGGATTACAGGTTCGTTCAACGTGAATACATGGCAGATTTCAGCTACAGGTTTACAACTAGGTTTGAATTGGTGGCAGACTTGGATCTGTATTTGGGTAGGTTATACTTTTGTTTCCGTTTTCTTAGTTCTGGCATCACGTGTGGGTAACATCTATCATCTGTCGTTCCCAATATCTGTTCGTGCTCCGTTCGGTATTTATTTCTCTGTTTGGATTGTTATCAATAGATTGGTTATGGCTGTGGTATGGATGTCCACATTATCATGGCTGGGTTCTCAATGTGTTCAACTAATGCTGAAGAGTATATTCGGTAATGACCTCAACACAAGGATTCATGATACTATCCCAAGTATTAATTTAACCAATTTTGAATTCTTATGTTTCATTATCTTCTGGCTAGTAAGTATGCCATTCCTATGGTTCCCACCACATAAGTTGAAATACGTGTTTGCTGTTAAATCAGCAATCACACCATTCGCTGCATTCGGTTTCTTAATCTGGACCTTATGTAAATCTCATGGTCACTTATCTTTAGGTACCCTGGGAGAGAACGTATCGGTAAGCAACGCAACACTAGCATGGTCTGTCGTCAGATCCATCGTCAGTGCTTTAGATAACTTCTCTACACTGATCTTAAATGCTCCCGATTTCTCAAGATTCGCAAAGACACCAAAATCGTCAATATATTCTCAACTTATAGCATTACCAATCTGTTACGCCGTTATTTCATTGATCGGTATCCTTTCCGCATCAGCAGCTTACAACATGTACGGTATCAATTACTGGAACCCACTAGATATATTATCCAGATACTTGGATAACTTCAAATCAGGTAACAGAGCAGGTGTCTTTTTCATCGCTTTTGCATTCGCTTTCGATCAATTAGGTGCTAACTTATCAGGTAATGCAATCCCAGCTGGTACAGACATGACTGCATTGCTTCCAAAATATATCAATATACGAAGAGGTTCATATATATGTGCCTGTCTTTCTCTGGCCATCACTCCATGGAACTTAATGGCATCGTCTTCAAAATTCACAACTGCATTAAGCGCATACGCTGTTTTCTTAAGTGCCATCGCAGGTGTCATTTCCGCGGACTACTACATTGTAAGAAAAGGTTATATCAATATCCTACATTGTTACACCAACAAACCAGATTCTTACTATATGTACAACCGTTACGGTACAAACTGGAGAGCGCTCGTTGCGTACATCGTTGGTATCGTTCCTAACTTCACAGGTTTCTTGGGTTCCCTGGAGGTTGTAGTACCTGAAGGTGCTATGAAAGTATACTATTTGAATTATTTCGTTGGGTATCTAATCTCGGCTATAGTGTATATCATTCTGGTGTACTTCTTCCCGATTAAAGGTGTCCCGAACGATAGTAAATTAACTGATAAAGTATGGTACGAGGAATGGGTTGAAGTTGAAGACTTCAGTGAACAAAGAGATTCTTTCGAGAGACATGAAATGAATGAGCATATAAAAAATGTATAATAAAATCAATATAGATAACGTGAACTGTGAATATTAAAAGAGATATATTTAGATATTAATATATATATATATATATATAGATACATGGTATGATGGAATATGACTTGTTGTGTATGAGAATGCATGATTATGTGGAGATGTATTTAGATTTAATTGGATTGAAAAAAGGTAGTTTTAATGTCTTTGAATCTTCATGATGAGATAAAGTGGGAAGTAAATCAAAGTCCATGGTATCGCTGTACTTGTAATCCCTTGGGATAGACATCGATTCGATTTCATCACCGATATCATAGTCGTAATCGTAGTCTGAATCGGAATCTGTATCAGATGCCGAATCCCAGTCGGATTCCGAATCGTCCGAATCGTCCGAATCAGAACTATATGTACATGTAACGACTTCTTCCGATGCTGCGACTTCCTTCTCGATGGTATTACCGACAGCTATACTAGAGGCTAACTTATCATATAAATTAGCATGAGCTACTAACATTCTCAAATCGTACTGTTTATTTTTTTGTTCCATGTTAACACAGACAACTAATTTACTACGAGCTATTTGCAATAGCTGTTGTTGTTCATGTACTGAAGATATCATTTTTAAATAAATATATTACAAATTAATAATAGTAAAAAAATATACTCTATAATTTGATGTTTGTATGTTCATCGAGAATAGATATTAATTAACACTGAACACTCCATATATATATATATATATATATATATGCCAGGACACCATGAGAAAAGAACTATAATGGCTTAACGGCCCAAAATATGATACCATGAAAAATTAGCACCAATATAATACCATTCGATGACTAAGAACCTCTACAACTTCCCCAGATTAATTTACATAACCGATACTTGATCAACATTCCCACGGCTTGTACTTGCAGTTTCCGACCTTTCGCAGAACGGGGTTTCCCGTCTCATCGTCTCATTAATATTTTAAGCATACAATACAAACGGCCAATTGAATTCAATTTCTGTTAACTCCGAAATTCTAAATCATTTTGAAAAAAACAATTATGAACCCAACCACCACGTATAATGTGAATTGACCAATGAGATGTGGGTATTTATATATCATTATTTACGACATTTTTCCTTCTTTTTTGGATTTGAGTTTTTTTTTGGGAGATCTCTTTCTATGGTTGAAATCCTTAATTAGTACTATTGGATATCGGTGATACTGGGGATAGTCCATGTTTTGATAAAAATATATATATATATTATTTGTATTAGAAGAGTCTTGATAATCTTAACCATTACAAATTCATAAATATTTAGTAAGTACCTCAATCACACCTTTATAGACATGCTAAGATCAACCACTGCAAGTTTACTATCCAAGAGATCCCTAGCCACAGCGGCTAAGAATTTACCAAAAGTCGAAGTCACAGAGTTATCCAATGGGTTAACCGTCGCTTCCGAGTTCAATCCAGACTCAAAGATCAGTTCCATAGGTTTGGTGTTTGGCTCCGGTTCAACCGCTGAGAATCCTTATAACAATGGTGTCTCTAAGTTATGGTCAAATTATTTTAATCACTCTGATTTACAAAAGAAAGCTGCTCAAAATGGGTTTTTATTAAATTCTTCGGTACAAAGAGAAGCTCAAAGTTTCACCATTAATACCATGCCTAATAATATCCAAAAAGCTCTAGGTTTCTTACAATCAAACTTCGTTGGTAAGACAGCATTAGATGACGCTTCTTTCAAAGCGGTTCAATCAAACACTATAAAAGAACTGGAAAGTTTCGAAGAAAACCAACACGCAGAACGTGTACTAGAACATTTACACTCCACTGCGTTCCAAAACACTCCTTTAGCATTACCAACTAGAGGTACCACTGAAACTATCGAATCTTTGATTCCAACTGATTTAGATTCTTTCGCTAAAGAATTTTATCACTCAAAGAACACCACCATCGTTGCCACCGGTAACACCCCTCATGATGAATTAATTAAAGCCATTGAGTCTGAAATCTCATTAAATACAAAATCTGTTCTTTCAAAGATCGATAAATCAACTTTCTTGGGTTCAGAAGTTAGATTAAGAGATGACACTTTACCAAAAGCTTGGATATCCATCGCTGTCGAAGGTGAAGCATCAACGTCCCCAGATTACTTACTAGCTAACGTCGCATCAAACATCTTCGGTTCTTACATCGCTAGCGAACCACGCTCAAGATTACAAGGTATCAAATTGTTAGATAATATTCAAGAATACCAATTATGTGACTCATTCAACCACTTCAATGTCTCATACAAGGATACCGGTCTATGGGGTTTCTCTACCGTAACTTCAAACGTTGGCGGCATTGATGACATGGTCCATTTCACCTTGAAACAATGGAATAGATTAACCGTCTCAATCACAGAAACTGAATTGGAGAGAGGTAAAGCATTATTAAAATTAAAACTAGGTCAAGATAACATCCATCGTGCCAGAGACGCATCATTATTAGGTGTCGAATTAATCGAAAACGGCGGTATGTACTTAAACACAGCCGAAGTCTACAAGAAGATCGACGCCATCACCGTTAAGGATATTAAGAATTGGGCTGGTAAGAGAGTTTGGGATCAAGATATTGCCATCTCAGGTGCCGGCCAAATCGAAGATCTATTAGATTACATGAGAATGAGAAATGACATGTCCATGATGAGATGGTAATCAACCACCACTCATAAAAACTTTTATTTCTACCTTACGTTTTTTTTCAATTATCTATTCTTAATTTCCCTTTTGTCTATAATTCTATATATACTATTATTCAATCATACTTATTTATTATAATATAATACAATGTCTTATTATACTATTTAATACATGCTATATTTATTTATTATCTAGTCTTATTATTAAGCGGACTACCATCGTTATCATCAGTGATAGCCCGTATTTTATCATCGGTTCTCTCTGTCTTAGACATATCCTCTTCAACAGGTGAGCATAACATAGATTGCTTCAAAGCATCCTCTGAAATTTCATCAGTGGTAGTGTCCTTCGAATCAGACTCTGATTTTTGATTGCTATCGTTATCTCGTTTCTTACCATTACCAACAATAGGCGAATCTATAACACGCCCTTCCTGTTTAAGTTTCTTAGGTGTAGTTAAATCTTTGTCACTACTAGTATTTGTTTCACTGTAATCAAATATATCTAGTTCTGTTGGCTTTCTCTTACGTGGTGTCTTTTTATCAGCTTCCTTTGGAACTACTTTTAACTCAGGCTGAGTTTCATCCACTTCTTCTTGGTCATCCTCCTCACTATCACTTTCACTATCAGTACCATATGCTGTGTCCTGATAGTCTGTATCGTCATCATCATCGTCATCATCTTTGTTATTTATACGCACCACACCATCTTCATCAACATCACCGTCGTCCTCGTAGTACTCTTCAACAATAACATTAGAGTTACTATTACCCATGACTATATCGTTATCGATCTCCATGTTATTGCTCTGTACAATATCGCCATCTTCATCATCTTCTTCACCTTCATCAAATCCAAAATTTACACTCATCGTATTATCAATATCCTTAATAAACTGTGGAAAATCTTTATCCTTCTTAACTTCATCTATCCATGGGATCTTCACCAAGGAAACATCTTCTTCCTCTTCAATCTCTAGTTTATCACTTATTTTTTTTGGATTATCTATATTCAATGGCGTAGTGACAATGGAACATTTACCCAAGGCATTAACAAATTTATTCAGTTCGTTAACCTTAAAGTATTTTAATGGATCATAACATAATTGACAGATCCGGAAAATCGTAAATGGTAATCTATTAAGTTTACCAAAATTCTCATCCAATTTATTACAATATAACGCCAACCTGTCCATTGTATGTTTTCTATCAACTTCGGAATTGGCGGCCATAAACAATTCATTCGGTATCGTATCACTGATGTGCTCAATTAACAACGGAATCAACGTCCGTGGTTCGATACTCTTGAAAGAAGGAATAACTTCCGTGGTGTTCTGTTTAGTGAACTCATACAGGAACTTATACAGTTGTACTGATTTAATACCGTTCATATTTGTAGAGATATCCTCAGTTGTGGAATCATCAATATTCAGATCATCCTCCATCTTCTCATTCATTGACATGCTATATAATGGCTGGTTATGAGCTATAAAATGTGGTTTAGTTCATATATATATATATGATTGTGATTTACATATTATTCTTTTATTTATTTTTCACTCTATTTATTTTACGTTTATGAGATTTCGGGCATACATATAAATATTTACCTTTCACATACGAAAGCCACACAGATGCCTATAAGACTTCCAATAACATTACAGAATATATCAAATGGATCAAACACACGCTTCCCGCGTGTCACTATAGTTTGCATAACCTCACTACCAACACCAGCACATATAGTACACACTAGAACTGCCATTAGATATTTGTCCATTGAGAACCATTCGCGTTGACTATTATTCTGATTAGTCATCTCAGGCGTATTATCTCCTGTCATATCTTCCAGATCTATTGATTCTAAATTTCTGAACCGTGATAGTGGAAACAGCCGTATATTTCTATGTACAAGTACTCTTACAAATAACCACGACTCCACTAAAAATGCAGTAAAATGTGCCAATTTATCGTGTTTGGACGTAATGGACTTCAATTCCTCACCTGTAGTCAGGCCTAAGGTACAAACAGCACATCGTGACAATACCAAATGCTAGCACATATCTTCTCCTTACCACAAACATCCTATAACCCTTGTTTCTATATAACCACTACTACTAGTAGTACTACTACTTAAGGATCTTCAGTGAAATAAATCAAAATTTCACTAAATTCTGAGAAAAACAAACCCTAAAAATCAAAACTAGGTCGTTAAATATAAAATAGGGCTTTTATAAACCCTACATATATCACGTGTGATATAGAAACCCATCCACCACATAAAATCATTGTAAATATCTCAGTTTTGCTCCTAATTTGGAAATTTTCTACAGTAATCAATTTGTAAAATATTGATCATTGGTAGTTTTGTTTGACAGGCATTGTATTGTATCTCTTAAGGATTGAATTAGAAAAGCAGGTTTCCTTCGATACTTTATACTTACCTGAAAAACTCCAGGTTTCCTATTGTGAGCTCAATTGTATCATTAGTTTTGTTTAATTAGAAGATTTTATCGATCAACTGATACTATTTTCTATCCCCCCTTTCTTAATATATTTTTAAAGCTATAGTTGAAATTTGAACGATTTAGAACGTTGAAATAATTTATTATACAAATATCAATATAAGATAAAGTTACCCAATAACAGTTATACTCTTTTATTGCAAAAATGGCTACTTTACAATTAAAGACTCAATTAACCACTGAAGAGACAAACTTCTTCCATCAAACTTTCACTCAACTAGATAGTGAAAATTTAGGTGTCGTCACCGGTGAAGCTCTAAGACCATTATTAGCTAGTTCAGGTTTATCTGCACAAGCTTTGTCCCAGGTCTGGGCTTTAGTTGATGTCAATAATAAAGGTTTCTTGAATTTCAATGAATTTTCAGCTGCGTTACGAGCTATCGGTACTCTACAAAGAGTTCCAAGTTCTCCAATAAATTCTGCCTTATATGAAACACCAGGTCAACAATTACCAATTCTAAGTCAACCAGCATTAAATACACAGACTACCAATAATAGTTTCCAAGCACAAGCTCCTGCGCCTTCTTCTAATTCTCAAATCCCAATACCATCCCCAAGTGATATCTCTAAATTTGCTGAATTATTCGACAGAACTTCAGGTGGTGCTCCATCATTAACTGGTGATAAAGCTAAGGATATCTTCTTAAAAGCAAGACTAGCAAACCAAACGTTAGGTGAAATTTGGGCATTATGTGATAGAAATGCTTCTGGTACTTTAGACAGACAAGAATTCATCATGGCCATGTACTTGATCCAATTAAACATGTCAAAATCTCCAGCTTTAGCTACTATTCCTACTGTTCTACCACAACAATTATGGGATTCTGTTAACGTCAAAAACACACCAAATAACGTTTCAAACCTACCAACCATGGGTAATCTAAGTGCTAACTCTACAGGCACTTCTTTAAGAAGACAGTCCACCATTTCTCGTTTATCCACTGGTGTTTTCAACAATGCTTCTAGCGACTGGACCTTAAGTTTTGAGATGAGAAAGCAATTCGATGCTATCTTTGACTCATTAGATAAAACTCATCTAAGTAGATTAAGTTCTCAAGTTTTAGTACCATTCTTCTTATCATCCAAGTTAAATCAAGAAACTTTAGCCAGTATTTGGGATTTAGCTGATATTCATAACAACGCTGAATTCTCTAAAGTTGAATTCGCTATTGCTATGTTCTTGATACAAAAGAAAAACTCTGGTCTAGAATTACCAGATGTCATTCCAAATCAATTATTACAATCCCCAGCTCTTGGTCTATACGGTCAACAACAACATCAAGCGGAACAATCTCAACCTGTTGCTGTTCCATCTAGATCTACAAAACCATCATTCCAAGATGGCCAACAAGCTCAAACTCAAGTTCCTCAAATCTCAAATAATGGTTCCTTAAACGACTTACTTGCTTTGAACAATAACTTTACTTCCCCACCTCCCCAATCTGTTATACAGAATGATATAAACAACAATATGAACTTAGGCAACCAGCAACAATCAGCACAACACTCTGCAATGAACTTTAAGAGATTTAACCCTACTTCTCAATTCGGTCAAAACATTATCAGAGAAGAAGATGAAGAACCAACACAGAACAATTCTCCATTCAACAACCAAATGGTCAGTCCACCTATCCAAGTTGCACAACAACAACAAATGAACGCAGCTGCTATTTCATCCCCAGTACAAAGAGTTGCTTCTGTATCACTACCACAAGTTCCAAACTTTTCTTCTTTAAATCTAACTAACAAAGCTGTTAGTCCAACTGGCGGTAACAATGGTGGTTACAGCAATAGCGATTTATTTTCTGATTCAAATGCCTCTGCTCAATTATCTTCTGCTACTACTGAATTAGCTAACTTATCTAACCAAGTCAATTCCTTGACCAAACAAGCCACAATTACCAACGATAAGAAGGCTAGAGCGGAACAAGAATTAAAGCGTGTGACTGATATGAGAAACTCAATCAACGTTAAACTAGGCACTTTAAGAACCACTCACGAACAAAATGTCCAACAAACTGAACAGTTACAACAACAATTAACTTCTGTTAACGCCGAAACTGACACTCTAAAGCAACAGTTAGGTGTTGTCGAAGCTAACTATCATGCAATTGAAACCAAATTAAACGATTGTAACCAAGAATTTGTTTCTGCTCAAGAACAAAACGTTCAATTAAAGGATCAAATCAAGAACTTCAATGTTCAATCTGTTACCTTAGAGGAACAATTAACCCAAAAGCAACAAGAAGTTAAACAACAAAAGTCTATGGTTGATGTTAACTCTAAGCAATTAGATATCAGCAAAGTTACTGTTGCTAATTTCACTGCTGAAATTGCCGGTTTAGGAGAAAAATTAGCTGTCTACTTAACTAAACATAAGGAGTTAGAAGATTACCAAAATACAATAGAAGACAAACACGCTCAATTAGAAACTACCTATCAAGGATTAACCGATAAAGAAAATGACATTAATGAAAGAGACTTACAGTTACAAGATCGTAGTAAACAAATGGAAGAACAAGAACAAGTTTACCACGACCAAGTCGGCCGTCTACAAATTATGTTCAATGAATTGTCGCAGAGAAAGGAAGCGTTTGAAAAGGCTGATCAAGAATTAAAGGACCAAAACATGGAATATGCTAACAACGTCCAAGAATTATCTGAGAGACAATACAAACTAGCTATGGGTAACTTACCAGAAGATGCTAAGGAGATCATCCAACAAAAGAACGTAAACAAACAAGTCTTAACAAACGATGACGATGAAGTTAAGACTGAAAAGACTGAAAGTGAAGTATTCGATAAAGATATTCCAACAGTTGCTTCTCAAAGCGAGCAGGGTGACGAAGTCCCAAATAGCCCAGAAGAAAACAGAAACTCTTCTGATAGATTCGAAGGTGATTTGAACGAATATGATATTCCAAGAACCGAATCCTTAACATCATCTGTTGCCAACAATGCTCCATTATCAATTAGAGAGGACAGTGTAGCAGTTGAAATCTTAGAACCACAATCTGGTGCTATATTAACTGCTAGGTCCACCGAAGGTGGTAACGAACAACACACCCATGTTCCAGGTGAATGGAACACATCTGCTGGTACTGTTACTGGTATTGAAGCCACTGATAAGTCAATAGAAAATGATCAACAATCTTTCACAGAATCTGAAGGCTCTATTCAAAAGTCCCCAGTTGTTGGTTCTGCTAATGCTAGCACTGATAAATTTGATAAATTTGATAAAGCTGTTGATAATGTTTTTGTCCCAGAAGAACCAGCTGCTATTAAAAAGAGAGCTGCTATTGACCAAGAATTTCCACCAATTCAAGAAATACAAGTTGATGAAAGTGACTCATCTGATGATGACAATGAGTTTGAAGATACTAAGGATGTTATTACTCCAAGCATGCAAAACATTGCCAAGCCAGCTACTGGCCTAAGTAATATCCCAGCCAAGGATGAATTTGATGATGAATTTGCCGGTTTAGAACAAGCTGCCGAAGAAGAAGATATCGATTCTGATGTTGACAATGATGCTGCTAGAAACAAAGGTAACAAATTGAGTAATTCAATTGAACCATTTGAAAATATTCAACACACTGATCTAAAGGAAGAATTACAAGATAATGCATTCACTGGTACTAGTCCAGCCCCAGCTCCAGCTACTTCTCAACCTCAAGTTCAACAAAAATCACAAGAAGCTCCAAATCCAAATGTCAGTAATGATGAATGGGATGAAATATTTGCTGGTTTTGGTAACGGTAAGGAAATTCCATCCCAACAACAAGGACAATCTGAAACGATAATGAACAACAATGCTCTTCAACAACCAACTCCAGCCAGAAGCACTAAAAACTTTGATTCAGTTCCACATGTTAACCGTGCCATTGCTACTACTCCAAAAGCGTTAGCAATTGAAGAATTAAGTGGTATGGGTTTCACTGAACAAGAAGCAACTGCTGCGTTAGAAAAATGTAACTGGGACTTAGAAACTGCTACTAATCATTTACTTGACAGTGCTTAATTATAATGATCAAAACCTATATTTTACTCTAATGACAATTCTTTGTATATGTATTTTATATTTTTATATATTTTTGTTTTAGAAAATAGATCTTAAATTAATAACCGGTTTTTAATTTGTTAGTGATGATAGCCACATGTGAAAGTTACCATAAGTGCATGGATCGTAAAATTTTGTTAAGTACATATAAATAAACATATAATTAGGCATTGTTATAATACACAGCTTTTTACGACCCCAGAGTGAACCAACTATATAATTATGCCAGTAACAAGTCAACAATTAAAAGATTTAATCACTTTTAATGATAAACTATCGCCATATTGGGCATTATTAGCGATTGCAACAGTTTCATCATGCAATGAGCCAGAGATAATACCAAGTATCTACATAACTAGACTATTACAATTACAAGACCACAGTGACTCTCTGCCTATCGAGTCAATAATTTCTATGGCTGACTCATTAGCCAGTGATAAGGGTTGGTTAGATGAGACATTCAAGACCGTCAATGACGAACAAAAGAAGTTTACTGCTGAAGCCAAGGAAGTTATCTTGAAGATTAGTACCGTAATTGGTATTCCACGTGGTATTAATGGGTTAAAACATCTACATCTATCTACCCCAAAGTCACTACAAGTGGATAAGGGTACACTTCACGAATCCAATGGATATGTATCTGATAAGGTTAATAGAGATCTTCAACAAGATAATCGGAAAAGAGGGTTAGAACATTGGAATAAAACATATAGTAAGGTGTCTCTAAGGGTTATTAATGATCTAAATGATTTCTATCCCGATTTATGGCAATATATCATGAAGGATATTTATACTGATATCTTTTCCTACAATGAAATTGTCAATGCAAAGATCACTAGTCTAATAGTCATCTCTGCACTAATTCCATTAGATGTCAATGCCCAATTACGTGGTCATTTAAAAGGTGCACATAATTTAGGTTGGGATATTGATTTTATAGAGAGTGTCAGAAATTTTGCCCTAAAGATTTCAGTCTGGTGTAACATCCGTTGGAAGAGTGAAGTTGTAAAGCTTTGATTTAAAATATAGATACTACAATTTTACTTTAGTTCAAATAAAAAACGTAACATAATTTAATCATTTATATATATATATATATAAATGATTAAATTAACATCCCTGTCATTTGTTTTTTGACTTTTAATTTGTTTTACATAACTTAGTTACCTCTAAGATGTACTTCCCTTCTTTATGAATTTGATCGTGCATATCACTGTGAATATATTTCCAGCCTACTAATGTCTTACAGAGATGACATAATATATCACAAACTATATAGTTGCCCGTTAGCATTGATCTTTTTTCAACATTTCCCTCTATAACATTAAGGACATTTTTAGTTAAGTAAGCATTACCGCTTTTACCTCTATAGTCTTTTGAGATAACATGAAAGGATGATGCTAGATGTGTTCTACACAGGCGGCAGCCATATATTGTGAATTTATTCTTTTTCCTTTTACTAAGTCTACTATGTGAACTTGAGTATGCTATCGATATAGGCCTTGGTCTGGATATTGTTGTGTTTGAATTAGTGGTTTCTATCATATTTTCCAATGGCAATTCCCCAAGTGAATATGATGAAGAAGATGATATAGAAGCTATCGATGAACTTGAGGCGGTTCTTCTTAGTGCCGCTCTTGTCCGTACACTCTGGTAAGCATCATCAAAATATTTAATATTTAATCTTTGGTCTATATAGTTTGTGTAAAGTAAACCCATGATCACTTCACTTCACGAATCTCTTGTAAAGTAAACTTATTTTGCTAATGGAGTAGACAAGACGACTGTATAATTAAATTAATTTAATTAAAAAATATATATTGGCAGTTTTGTAATTATGTTTTATTAAAAGAATGAATTACATAAGAAATTAATTCTGTCAAAATATTGTTTAAAAAAGTAATGGATATGTGAATGATCTACATATATAACAGTACCCTTTACATTGTATCCAGCTAAGTGACTTCAACACTAAAGGGTTTGCGATGTCATGATGTTTTCCCTTATTAAAAAAAAACGACCTTAATGATGTATATGGTAACATGTTATTTTATTTTTATATAATTATTTAATATAGTTAGAATAGTAAATCATAATAGATCATCTTCAGCTTCAGAGATATTTTCTTTAATCTTCAATAAGATGGCAGTCTTCCATTTATCTAACTTACTGAACTTATCGAAATCGAAGACACATTGGCTTAATCTCTCTGTATCATTTTCATTAACAGATTCAATTAAGTTTTGCAATAAAACTGCTTCTCTAGAATCCACAAAGTTTGGATCTTCTTGTTGACCTTCTTGTAGAGTTCTGTTGGCAGCAACCGAATCAGTAGCAGCTAATTGACAAAGACCCTTTTTCAAGAAGTATTCCTTTAAGGACCATTGACTTAATCTGTTACCTATACTGTTTTGTATTAATTTGGTGTAAATATTACTAGCATCAATGTAGTCGTTATCTAGAGCCTTTAAATCAGCACATCTAATCCAACATTTATTAGCTAAAGCTATAGCTTGATCTTGGGAGTACCATTCGGCAGAAGTTTCAAAGGCTTCAATAGCATTCTTGTAATCATTTAAGTCTAATTCATAGATTTCACCTAATTCAAATTTGAAGTTAGCAGCTCTTCTAAATTGACCCTTCTTAGTGAATAGATCAATAGCACAAATCAAAGAACTAACAGCTTCGTTAGAGTTACCATTACTCTTGTAACACTTATAGGCGTCAATGTAAATGTTACTGGCGTCATCATCGTTACCACCCTTGATATGGAACTCAGCAGCTTTTAAGAAAGCATCACCTGCTAGTTTCAATTCCTTACGCAACTTATACAAATTAGCAGCTTGAATACACAGATCAGAAGCTTCTTCATACTTATACGAGTCGGATCCACCAAACATCTTCATGAACCCTGAGGATGGAACACCTACCTTTTCAGCCCTTTGCAATAATTCAACTGGATCAGACATAATCCTATCTTATAATTCACGTGTATATATTGCAAATAATCACTATCAATCGATATATACCACCTTATAGAACCACAAACACTACCTCTTATCCACTTGTACATACCAATATCCAGCCTCTAATTCAAAACGAAATTTCAAATTAATTATAAAAATATCAAACCCTAATTTAGTATCAATTAGGGCATATTATTTGATCAGAATTTTAGAAACTGGAACATTTCAGAATGGTTCTTTGTGTGTATTTCTACGGGGTTTTCTGTGTCAGAACAGATACGCTTTTTCTCAGAGTTTATTTTGCCCTGGAGTGAAAAATTATTAAAGAAATAACCCCAGGTGATGGATGGTACAATGAAGCAAATATACATTGTATTAGGAAAGAATACTACTTTTATTCGGAGAGTTGTGCTTTATATATTGTAGTAATAGACAAGATCCAAAACTAGCTTAATTGTTTGGTACTTTATTAAGGTTTGATATTTCAATATTAGCATTTTATATTCGTGCCTGTGTTATTGGTGTTATTTTTATTCCACGACTTAGATCTTAGTAAGAGTTGAGTACATAAAAAAATAATGGGTGTCTGTGGTTCGAAACAAGAGTCAACGTCGTCTGCTGCTGTTAACAGCAATAGTAATGTTGCTGAAAGGACGGCTAACAAACCCAAACCAGGAACTAAACACAACAAGAATGGTGATAAAGTTGTAACAAAGGAATCAATATCACCATTTCAAGAAAACAACAATCCAACTGAATTGAAAGTGTTATTATTGGGTGCTGGTGAGAGTGGTAAGTCTACTGTTCTACAACAGTTAAAAATTTTACGTAAGAATGGTTTCACAGAATCTGAATTATACAGTTACGTGCCTATCATCTATGGTAATCTGTTAGAGATTGGTAAAGGGTTGATTAATGCTAGAGAGATGTTTAAACTTCCATTAGATAACGAATTAACACAAGAGGAGCTTGATGAGCTTAAAGTATTTAGATTAGATGAACAACAAAGTTTTGATAGCCGTGATTCCACCAAGCTTTTACTAGGAGCTAATGACAGTAAGAAAAATAGCGACAGCACATTAAACACCATTACAGAAGGTACAAAAGTTGTTGCTGCAACTCATGAAAACTCTTCTAAATTGTACGACACTAAGTTCCCAAAGAAATTCTTCTTTACATTAATGAAACTATGGAAATCAGAATCTACTCAGGAATTAATTCGCAGTACAAAATCTTCATCTTTCTATTTGATGGATTCCACTCCATACTTCATGGAAGAGTCTAATTTAAATAGAATTGTTAATAATGACAACTACAAACCAAAACTACAAGATATTTTACGTTCCAGACAAAAGACTTCTGGTATCTTCGATACATATTTCGATATGGGTTCAAATCTAAAGTTCCACATTTACGATGTTGGTGGTCAAAGATCTGAACGTAAGAAATGGATTCATTGTTTTGATAACGTTACATTAGTGATATTCTGTGTCTCTTTGCCAGAATACGATCAATTCTTATTAGAAGATTCCGAACAAAATAGATTCCAAGAATCTTTAATTCTTTTTGAAAACATTGTTAACTCAAGATGGTTCGGTAGAACTTCGATTGTATTATTCTTAAACAAGATCGATCTTTTCGCTGAGAAATTAAAGATTAAGCCATTAGAAAACTATTTCCCAGATTATAATGGTGGTGACGATATCAATAAAGCTACTAAATACATTCTATGGAGATTTGTTAAATTGAATAGAGCTAATCTAAATATTTACCCACATGTCACTCAAGCAACTGATACATCCAACATTAAATTAGTGTTTGCTGCCATTAAGGAAACAATTTTAGAAAATAGTTTGAAGGAAACTGGTGTCATAGTATAATTTTATACATCAGTATTTATATAATCTACATATTGATAGATCATTTTATGTTATTTTATTTACTTTCTTATTATTTTTATCTCATTTACTATAATAAATTGCTACTATATTTAATTGTTTTTCCCTGCTTTCCACTTAATGAAAAAATTGAAAAATAAACCGTAAGTTAGACAGATTAATTATTGATACATCTTGAATTTAAAAGAAAAAACAGTAAGGTACATCAAGAATATCATAGAAAATACACTTCAAGATGTCTCCCCAAAAGGCTAAAACTATGGGATCAGAAGATATAAACGAGCAAACAGGTATAAACCTGGCATTGGATCCAAATCTGTTGTCTTTACCTATCCACCAAGCATTACCATCATCTACCACAGATACTGGAGATAGTAAAGCAATTACGCCCGAAGATAAACAAGCAGAAAATGATGACTCTACTGAAGCTAAACTAGAGGTTAAACATCAGTCTTTAATCAACAATCCTTTCGAAATGTTTGGCCAAATGCCTTTAGCACAATTAATTCCATTAATTCTACAACAGAAACAAATTCCTTTCTCACAACTATTAGAATCTCAATTGGAAGGAGAAATAAATACACCAACTGATACTGAGAAAATAGAACAACCATCTGAATTTGGAGTAGATCCTCTTTCTGAAGGACAAAAACAAGAGACAGAAATCCCTCCAGCACTAGCACCACAATCACCAAAGGCAGCATCTGGTACTCTAATAGCACACACACAAGGAACTCAACACCAAACAGATCAAAATGATGAACCTACGCTAGAAGCCATTAGAATAACAATGATTGAACAAATCAACATCGCTATGAATGAATCATCATTAGCTCTAGAAACTGTATCTTTATTACTTTCCTCTGTACGTGAGAATAATGCAAAAAGTTCATTATCACCATACTTAAAAAGAACTGTCCCAATGGATTCTTTAAATAGTGATATTGTTACTCCAGAGACCAACAACAGAGCTAAGAATGTCGAAACTATTGAATTCGGACTTGGTTGGAAACTAAAATGTTTAGATGAATCACGTAATATATTAAAGGGTACAGTCGAATCACTATGGGTAATTATTTCCAAGGAACATGCATATTGGAAAATGGTTTCTGATGTTATTATTGATAGTGATGTTGTATTTAAAGTTCGCGATAAGAGTAATAGCATAGGAAACGGTATTAACAGTAAAGTCTTAGCTATCAAATATGGATTTGAAGATATTGGTTCCACATATAGAAACGATAGAGGTATTGCTATATTGAAGAACAACGTAGAGTTAGATAAGCTAGAGTTAATACCATTCAATGGAAATACTAGTGGCCCAACTTCTAATGTTTCAAATGTTAAGAATATGAACAACAGAATGGCTGCCACACCTATGTCGATGAATGGTAGATTATCCAATAACGCTAGACATACGCATAGTGATAACAGTTCTGGCGTTGGAAATAATATTGATGTTAATGTTAGTACTGTCATGACACATTTCCTAAGAGTTAGATTATTTACAAAAATTGAATCTGAAGATGACTATATTCTAAGTGGTGAAAGTTCGGTTGAACCTAAATTTTTCAACTTAGGTACGATAAGAGAGCAAATTAGTAAATTTAAGAACATAATCTTTGAGAAAGAGTTAATGTACCAATTAAAGAAAGAATGTTCTAAATTGATCTCTTACGGTGTTAAGATTGAGAATGAAAATAAGGTTATTATTGAATTACCTAATGAGAAATTTGAAATTGAATTGATTAATATAATGAATGATTCATACGATGAATCTATGATGATGAACCGTGAACAAGATATACCAAAGATTAACGACAAGAGAGCCAACCTGGTATTAATTACATTAAGAATGTTACTACTAGTTATGTTTAAGAAGAATCTAAGAAGAAGACTTAAAAACAATGTAAATGTCACATCTGACTCTAATATCCTATTAATTAGACCAATTCTAGGAAAACTAAGACATCAAAACTATAAGTTACTACTAACTAAGATCATTCAAACAAACGTAGTAGATACCGTAAGAGGGTCAGAGATGACCACCAATAACATAACTGAAGAAGAAGATACTGGAAATAAGATCGAAAAGAGTGACGACAAATATATTGACGAAAATATCAGTAAATTAGATAGAGATATCAATTGTTTCGATATGATATTAAAAATGCCAATAACAAAGTTTGAGATCAGATTCCCAGATTCCAATGATGAAACTGAGAAATTAATAATTGTATTAAGATCATCCAATTATTGTAATGCAATTGTAACAATCAAGTACTTCTCTAAGGGTAACAAGTTATTCGATACAAACTTTTCAGAATTTAAGGAAATTGAAGAATTTTTACATTTTATTCTAAGTGAATATTTGAATAAAGAAAGTACTGAAAAGGAAGAATCAGTTAAAACTGAAGAAGAACTCTGATTACATAGATATATTGAAATATATACACTAGTTTAAAATGTCATTAATTAAAATAAATATAATTAGATTAAGCATTGTATTATTTGTGGAACCCATACATTAAATTTAATAATCATCGCCTATAACCAAAAAAATTAAATAAAAATTAATGTGATATTCTATAAAAAGCATAAAGTTGTATATTACTTTTACACTGGTGTTTAAAGGGTTCATCGTCGAGAACAACCAATAAATACAAATTTACTATCGATATGGGTTATACATTAACAATTTTAGGATGTGGTGTTATGGGTCAAGCCATTTTATCTGCCATTTACCAAGCACCAAAGGCTGCCAGTGCAGACGTTGCTGCTTTTTATCCAAACAAGATTATTGCTTGTAACCATGATGATGCTTCTGTTCAACAAGTTGTTGATTTAGTTGCCACTCTAGGCTCATCTCCAAATGGTATTACCGTTGAATGTTCTCATTCCAAGAACAATGATGCTGTAGCACAAGCTGAAGTTGTCTTAGTTTCTACTAAACCATACTTAGCCGAACAAGTCTTAAACGGTGTTAAGAGTGAAATCAAAGACAAACTAGTTATGTCTATTGTTGCTGGTTGGACCATTGAACAATTACAAAACTACGCTGACAGAGTTTCCAGAATCATGACTAACACCCCTGCCAAATACGGTTACGGTTGTGCTGTTGTTGCTCATTCTTCAGCTACGACCACTCACGAACAAAAATTAGTCAAGGAATTAATTGACCAAGTTGGTAAGTGTATCGAATTACCAGAAAGAAACATGGATGCTGCCACCTCCTTAGTTGGTTCTGGTCCAGCTTTCGTTTTATTGATGTTAGAATCAATGGTCGAAGGTGGTATCAAGATGGGTATCCCATACAAAGAGAGTCTTGAATGTGCTTTACAAGTCATGCAAGGTACTGCCAAGATGGTTGAATTAAGTGGTACTCATCCAAGTGCCTTAAAGCACCAAGTCTGTACTCCAGGTGGTACAACCATTGCTGGTCTATGTAAAATGGAAGAAAATGGTGTCAAGAGCGGTATCATCAAGGGTCTACAAGAGGCTGCCGATGTTGCTGCCCAACTAGGCCAAAAGAAGTAGAGCACATTACATAAAAAATAAAACATATATCTATCTATATTATAATCAATATTCATTAATACCGTTTCCACGGAATTGTTACCCAAAACACGTGACATATAAACACTCCCGCGGAACAAATAATATAAATTAAAATAAAATAAAATAAAATAAATATAATCTGCAACTCGCCGTAGAAACTCAACAGTTAAAGACGCACAAACGGAATAACACCGCTTAGTCACACAAATATAGAGCTCTATAAAAACGAATGACCTGTAACGGACCAAATCGAATTGGAGTCGTTTCATGACACAGTGCATAGTGTTTGACGTGATTAGAGAAACTGATGACCTGTGGAAATGATAAACGTATTTTTGTTGAAGAGAGTCATCGATGTGGGAGTGTATAAAAGAAGTATATATATATTTTTAATAAGATTTAACGGTCTGACTACATAGCATATTAGATATATTACTTATTTATAGTAACAATGGCTATTATCTCAGATGACCATAATGTTGAAACTTTTGCATTTGAAGATCAATTGCCCAAACTACCTTTACCTGACTTGGTGAAAACACTAGAACACTTGAAAAAGTCTTTGGAACCCTTATATTATGCAGATGGTTACTATAAGCATCCATTAGACCCTAGAAATATTAAAACATTAACTGATATTGTTAAAAATTTTGAAGATTCTGCAGTTGCAACGAAGTTACAGGCTAAACTATCTGAGTTTCATGATAACGATAGCTCTTATTTAGATAGATTACATCTAGATATCAACAATCATTCTTCTACAACAGGAATACAAGATGATATTCTGCCTAGAAACCCATTCTTGATCCTAGCAGATGATGCAGTTGCTGATATTACACAAGAAGATCGTTCTGCTGTGTTAGTTCACTCTGCATTAAGGTTTATTTCTGCTTTGAAAAGAGACATCTTACCACCAGATATGAACTCAAAAACTGGTAATCACTTATCTATGTACCCTTACAAGAACTTATTCGGTAGCACCCGTGCTCCAGTATTTCAAGATGGTGAAGTTGAGAATTTTAACTTAGAAAAACCGTATACTATCTCTGATTTAGAAAATGAAGAAGATGAATTAGAGGATAATGAATTGGAGAAAAGACCACAATCTTCTGATAGCGACGACAGTAGCGGAAATGATATTTTCACTCGTCATGGTATCACTATTTCCCGTTATCCTGAATCCAGACACATCTTAGTAATCTCTCAAGGTCAATATTACACAATCGATGTTCTTGATGAAGAAAATGATATCCTTTACACATCTGATGGATTAAAAAGTTTCTTTAAGTGGGTACTTAAGGATTCAGAGATGAGTTATAACCTTCTGAAATCAACTGCATTAGGCTCATTAACTTCACATTCTTTCAGAAATTGGAAATACGCTAGAAAGAGATTACAAAAAAGATATCCAAAAGAATTACACCTAATTGATTCAGCTCTTTTTGTAGTGGTCCTTGATGAATCTAATGAACATGACTTAAATCAAAATACTACAGAGTGCATTGACTCAATTATACACGATAATGATTATAAACCAATTAATAAAAATTCCACCCAAGAATCATCATTAAATTGTAAAAGACTATTCTACGGTACCTCTATTATAAATACAAAGGGTCATCAGGTAGGTTCTTGTATCTCAAGATGGTACGATAAATTACAATTAGTTATCACTAGAGACTCGAAGGCTGCAGTTATTTGGGATTCTTTTACTTGTGATGGTTCCGCAGTTTTAAGATTCACTTCAGAAACTTATACAGAATCCATCTTAAGATTAGCTAAGGAAGTTAACGCTGGTGATCCACAATTTTCTTTATGGCCAAATGTCAAACAATCTAACGCTGCAAATGAATTCATTAAACAACACAATAAAAACGGTGGAAAGGGATTAGATGAAGAAATAATCGAAAGCATCGTTTACAAAATCGATTGGTCTTTCAGTAACATATTAAACACACATGTTCATTTATCAGAAACTAAGTTAGCTGATCTAATCTCAAAACATGACATCATCCACGCATCTGTCCCATTGGGACGCAGATCAGCTCAAAGATTAGGTATTCAACCAGATTCAATGATCCAAATTGCATTGCAAATTGCCCATTACTCACTCTACGGTAAGATGGCTTTCTCTTTAGAACCAATTTCTACTAGAGGTTTCAAAAATTCTAGATCCTCCTTCATCAATGTTCAAAACCAAGAATTACTAGAAATTTGTCAATTATTCATCTCAAATTCAATCGATGGCCCAGGTAAACTAGAAAAATTCTTAACCACATGTGATACACACAGTAAATCTATTAAAGCTGCTAAGATGGGTGCCGGTTATGAAAAACATTTCAATGCTTTAAGATATTTATACAAGTTTCACGATCATTTTAATATCGCCTTCGATGGAGATGACGAAAGGATTGCCACTGACTTATTCGAAAATGCTATCGTTGCTCCTTTCTTACAACCTGAATTGATTGTTGCAAACTGTGGTAATAGTGCCACTACTACATTTGGTATTACCCCTGCTGTACCACAAGGTTTCGGTATCGGTTACATTATTAAGGATGATCAATGTGACTTAACTGTAACTTCTCAATTTAGACAAGGTGATAGATTAATGTATATGTTAAATTGGGTATTGCATGAAATCCGTACATATTGGAAAATAGCCCGTAATGCTAAACAAAATAGAAATGGTGTTACAATCAGTCCAATGATCGATAGATTATATGAATTAGATAATGCTCTAAAGGGTGTGAAATCATGTGAAAATATCCCAAGACAGGATTCTAATATTAGTTTGTCACCAAAGCCGGTTTCAATAAACCAAAAGCAAAATCATACAAATCACAATCATGTTCACAACCACATTTCTAACCATGGGAGTGGCTTCAGATTCTTTGATATCGATTCCCATATCGATAGTAGAAGCATTTCTGCCACTCCACCTCTTTCACATATCAAGTATGAATACTCAAATGGTAAACTAGCTTCAAGATTAGCTGAATTATTATTACAAAATAATGAAGAACACTCCAGTGCTGCTGTTTCAGTACCAACTGAGAGTGAAAAACAAAACACAGGTTTTGAAATCCCACAAATTCAACCATCGTATACCGCAGATTCATCTGATATTGAAATCGAAAGTCCTGCCTCCATGGTTGAGCGTTCTCCATCTTCCGAAACCGAATTCTATGCTAATCAACCTAGACCAGAATCAAGAAAACGTAACGTTATCAATTCTAAGTTTGAAATCAACTTTGATCGTGCTGGTGTTGGTAGAAAGGTTTCAACATATGATTAACCACTATTACACTTATTCATGAGAGCATGTAAATGCTTATTTATACTATTATTTAACACATTATAAAAAAATAAAACGAATTATGATCGTTTATGATATTAAATGCTTATGTTTATCATATTATTATAAATACGTATTTATTCTTCTATCAAAATAAGTTAGTATAGGTTTGAGATGTCTTTATTGTCATCCCCGTTATTATCATTGTCATAGTTTCTGTTTCCATCCCTATCATGCTTTTTACTTCTTTTATACACTCTAGTAACATTATTATCATCTTCCTGACCTTCAACAAAGGATTCACTCACACCAATCCTAGAAAAAATTGGGTTTCTGTTTTGATGTGGGTTGGTTTGCTCGCTTCCAGATCCTTGGTATCTTGATGGCCTGTTGACTGAAGGAATATCTTGCGCAGCCCTAATGTTGTTATTATACTGATATCTCGATTGTGTATTATTGTATGATGACTGATTATTACTATCTTGTGAGTTATAGTAATTATTTGTATTCCCAGAGTCACGATTATTATATCTATATTGTTGTTGATTTATATCACTTCTAGGTCTCTGTGGTAATTGCTTACCTTGATTAGAGTTATTAGATCCATCAGCATTATTAGTATAACGAGAACCCTTCTGCTGATAACCTCTTTGCTGATATTCACCACTGTTACTCTTATTCAGAGCTGGTTTCATCATGATAGCTGGACCTGCTGGTGGTTGCTTATGTGAACCTACTTTCAAAGGGGTGGTGTTTTTAATATGTTGACTTTTTGCATTATTTGGAGTATCCACCATGTGGCCAGGAGGGGCTGTTGGTTCTCTTTGTGACATTGCTTGATGCAGTTCTTCCTTATACCGTTTAATATCGGATTCATGACTCTCTTCACAAAGTAGTAATAGCTGTTTACTTGGCAATGGCTCTTCTTTGAAAAATTCATCGTTCATTGCACTAACTGCAGTGTATCTCTTATATGGATCTAATGCTAACAGCTTAGATAAGAATGTTAAACCCTTTTCTGTTAGATATTTACCAAATCTTTCATGTAATGTACCTTTGTAAGTAGTTCTTGTTAATTCTGCACCTGGTAAGTATTTAGATAATTTCCAATTTTCCTCTGTTGGCGTACCCATTAGTTTAAATATAACATGACCTTGATCAATATCCGATGTGCCTTGTAAAATAGGTCTCTTTTCGAAAAATTCTGCAAAAACACAACCAACACCCCATATATCGACTGCAGTAGTATAGTATTTATCACCTAACACTAATTCTGGTGCTCTATACCATCTCGTTACAACAACAGATGTGTATTTTGCACCTGCACCTGCACCACCTGGGTATTTAAGATTTGGTGGAGAACCGTAATAAAGTCTAGCTAAACCAAAATCAGCTAATTTAACGGTACCGTTATGATCTATTAAAATATTAGCTGTTTTAATATCTCTATGCATGTATTTAGAACAGTGGATATAATTGATACCTTCCAATAGCTGCAACATAATGTTTTTAATATCGGACATCTCCAAAGTAATTCTTGGATTATGCAATACACCAGATAAATCAGAAACCATATATGGTAAAATCATATAGAAGAATTTAGTATTTACAGTGGCTTCATCAGTAGTATCTGGTGGAGAATCATATACCATTTCAATCAATTTAATAACATTTTTGTGATTTAATTTCTTAAGAATTGTGATCTCTCTTTGGGCTGTTATTGGAAATAAATCGTTTTCTACATTTATTAAGATCCTTTTCATAGCTACCTGTCTCTGTGTTTCTAAATGAACACCTCTATAGACAGAACCGAAAGTACCTTGACCCAATTTCATTTGTACTTGGTAGTGGTTCAAAAATTTGGTCACACCGTACACCTTCTCATCTGGTCTTGCCTTAAGATCAATGTAATGGAGACCAGAAACACTATCAACCCGAACTGTCGGTGTCTGCTTCATCTTACCAATTTTATATTTTCTAGCTGCAATAGAAGTTGTTCCAACTCCACTTACACTACTGTTGCTGGCATCATTACCATTATTTATACTGACTGAATCTGTCATAGCTACAAATTTCTCTCAATTTGAAATAGGTTGTACAAAATCAAACGATGGTGTAACGAATCAGGTAGTAGTATGATACAAATTTCACCAATTATCTGGGTTTCCTGTAAGCTTTGTATGTCTAGTTGAATTGATGTATAAAATTACTTTATTTCTGTATAATGAATGTTAAAACCTTTTTTCTATCTGCCGAGGAGGGTAATTCTAGAAAAAATATAATTTAAGCGTAGTAAATATAATTTACTATGGTATTAGTATTACAAATATATATATATATATATGATATTTCTAAGATATTTGCATTTTCTATAATTGGGTCCATGGATAATACATTGATGATTTGGATACAATTCTTCTTAATTCTTGTAACGTAACCTGGACCTGGTAAATACGTAGATCAAATGGAATTGTAGAGCCCTGAAATTGATAATTACTGGCATAGAACACAGCCATTGCTGATTCTCTTAAACCAATAGCAGATCTCTCAGAGATGAAATTTAGTGTTTGTAAAGTTTCCCAAACATTTTTCATATCTTCTTTAGACCAAAGTTTGACTATATTGTCCACTAGTTTAATTGAACCGGCATTCAAATTAGTTGTAGATGGAATTCTAGCATTTAATGATTTTATCATATCTTTGTACTCAACATATGTTAGGTTAAAATTAATAGTTTCATCTTTTGATTTAATTGCGGTTCTTGCAGCAGATATTAAGATTGCTAATTCTAAATCAGATAATGATTTCACGGTTGATGTGAGGCTATTTTGTAGTTGGTTTAGAGAATATTCTCGTAGGTATTTAGATGATTTCATCTCTGTTACTAACTCATCGAAACTTGTGGCACCTGCAATTAAAGGTATAAATATATTCTTTAATACAGTGATAGATCCAAATGTCTCATAGTTCCTCTTTATCTCTGTAAAAAGGTTGTAATCTTCTTTTTTTATCAAATCAGTAACATACTTATTCCACTGGTTCATATAAGTATTTGTGCTCTCATATTCCACTGGAAATGGTGATAGTAATTCATCCACAGTATCTAAAAACTCGTCAAAGTCCCTTACATCGGGCATATAAATCATTCTTTGCGAGAAACGACTCTTAACTCTCTTCTCCAAGAATTCCAGTATATTTAATTTTGTAGTATTACCAAAAATACAGACTGGAACCATAGCATGCTCTACCATATCAAATAAGTTATATAGCAGGGTCTGTCTAACAGGCCCAGCAAATGTGTCAATTTCGTCAAATATGAATATAACTGTGACTTTGGTACTAGCTTCACTTGATTTTGAAGGATGTGTACGTGTGGAATCTAATAGTTTCAAAATTTTTTCAAAAACTTCTGTTAAAGAACCACTACTGACATCTGTTTCATTTTCTTCTAAATGCTTAGTTTTTTGTTTAGATTCATTTCCTTCATGGATTTTCTGTAATTGAGTCTCCAGTTGAGAGGCTATACCGTTTATAGCTGCCTGTTCTGAATGAATGAAACCATTCAACCTAACTGTAATAAATTGGTTACCGTGCTGTTTTGAAATTAAGTTCAGTTCATTGTTTATCAAGAATGATTTATAACTATTTCTTGGCCCCACCATAATGACAGAATGACTTTCCTTTTGAATAATGGATTGTTTTAAAATTCTTGAAACTTCCTGCCTTGTTTCATTTAAATATGAAAATACTCTAGTCTCATCAGCTGGTAGTGTTTGATTAACATGACGAAGAAGTCTATTCTTGAACGTTATAAAATTTGGATCTACATTGTGATCGATAGTTTTTAACTTTTTGTTAGTTTCATCATTTGCACTTAGTTTATCGTGGTGACTTTCATGTTCACTCGAGATATCCTCATTGGATCTTTTAATTGGAAGTAGTTTAACATTCCCTAAAATATCATCTTTATCATCTGTTAGAGATACTTGTAACAGTTCACTTTCGTCTGCAAGTTTTTTGGATACTTTTGGGGTTTCACCAGTATCTGCCATTTTATCTCTGTAAAAGCCTGAAATACAAATATTAGAATTGAATTTATGTAATAGACTGAACTCTAGAAACCAAATATATAGCTAAATCTTGACGTTTGATTATCTTATACATCTGTTTACGACTTTATTGTTATAGTATTGAATTTTTCACTATAATAAAAATTATGTAAACATACAAAAGTAGGGTTAACAAAAGTACTCTATTATTACCACATTTATCAAGAGATACAGAAGGTTATTTATTTAAATGTCTATCACTCCTTCGATAAGGTACAATAATATTAACCAAATTCATATTTATACAATCTTGTGGCGAAACTCTTTATCTTTAAAAAGTGATAAATCACTGAAATAGTTACACAAATTAGGGCTTATTTACAGAATAAAATCTAGGAACCTTTAATTTCTGATTAGCATATTTACTACTCTGTGCTATTGAAGAGAAACTATCCAGTGAAAGCTAATTGCTAGCTACCACGTTCATTTTGTACTACATTTAGTTAACTATATTACTAAAACTATAAAGTTTTTGTTTTTATTTGAAAGAAGGGAAATTTACATGTACTAATTAAAACATTTTTAACCCAACATTATGAAGCCAATAGCTATAACAGATGACTATAAGTTTTATCACGATCATGAGGAAATAAAATCTAAGAATGAAAACTCTTCTAATACTTCTCACATACAGTTAAACTTCCAAAGTAAGAGAGCCGGAGTGGGTAGCAAACATTGCATACCCTACAAATATTTAGCAAATGATATTTACTTTAATTCAATGCAATTAGATAATTCATGCAAGTGGAAAACACTTGGTCCATCAAAGTTAATTAAGACTTTATTTAATGATCCAGATAGTGAGCTAAAAGAGATAAATCCAGAAAGTTTAAATGATAATGATTTTGACATGCTATTAGATGACGAGCCTGTTAGTAGTCTAGGAAATATAAAAGAAGAGGAACATGCCGTCGCTGACCCAAATGAAGCAGTCGATATGGAGCCTGATTTTATTTACACCCATCTAATAGTAGGAGAAAATTCTATACATTTCAGTGGAAGTCCCAATGTCACTATGTTTAAGCATGGTATCAATGACTGTAAAGTTCTTAATCCATCAAGCGACAGATTCGATGATCTAATCCTTATCGTTCAATCTAGTGGTCTTCTTATATCAGTACTTCCGTCTAAGGAAAATTATTCAAATATTTATAGCAGCACAGATGCTAAATCTAGAGTAGTCCAGTATTGGACCTTAGGATATCACGATAATTGGAAAATTATCACACATAGTTCAGGTAAGGAATTTTCTTTGGTTGGCTCCAAAACTAAAATGATAAAATTCTTTAAATTTGAAAATCATTACAAGTTTACGTTAGTAAATAATTTAGTACTCGATGAATATAGTATACAAACTTGTATGTTTTTTGAGAATATTGTTGAAAACAAAAACAAGTCAATACCGTTTCTGTTATTTGTCCCAACAATAAGATCTGGCAGAATTACATACCTATGCATAGAGTGGGATTCCACTACAGAACTAAGAAAACAAGTCCATCAACTGCCGTACTTGAAAGGGACTCTCATTAATGGTGTTATACCTTTAGGATCTAATAATGCTTTATTATTTTCGAGCAATTTGATATATATGGTATCGGCAAATCAGATCATGTCAGGTGAGGTGTCCTTTACATCTTCTAATTTGACAAGAGAATTACGAGGAATGAAATCATGGTTTATAGCTCCCATATTACTGAATAAACTGAAGCAGATAAATGAAGATGAATTTAATAGATATTCTGATTGTAACATAATATCAACGACTACTGGTATGATATATATATGTCTAACAAATGATGAATGCATTGAGTTTTATCCTTTAACAAGGTTTAAAGGTGTCAAAACCGTTTGTCCTCAAATATCAGATAAACTATTACTTACTGATACCGTGCAGTACCAATTTATTATCATTAGTTTTAACAGAACACTGGCTATTTCAGTTGACTTATCATCTATAATAAAGAAAAAAACATCGAGTCCTTTCCAAAATATAATATCAAAAAGAACATTAGATATTGGTTCAGATGTTTCGACCGATGTAAACATTATTAAGAACTCAATTTGGCAATTTTCAAATTCTTCTATATCACAAATTTCAAACGGAAATTCCAAAGAGCTTGTAGTACCATTTATGAAACTAAGAGATGTCGTAGAACATCTAAATTCCTTTGATATATACAACAGTATTAAATCTGTAAAAGTTCCAGATAATAATGAGTGGGAGGAGTTCTTGGGAATTGAGGAATCATCGTCAAATACTTTACTAGTATGTGGTAATAGTGAACAAATATTGGATATATACCTAATTATTGAAAAGAATGCAGATACTGAAAACTTCAAACAAGAGGATTCTGGAATTCAAAATATTGATGTGATTCAATTAAACGATATTATTACTATTAAGGACGAAAGGTTAAAAAGCTTCAAACCATTATATTTCACTCTGTATGAAGAATATATTGTCTACGTTGACAGTGGATTGGTTTGGATGGAATCCATCAAAACTGGAGAGATAAATGAATTTTCTTCGGAAGTAACTATTGAAAACTTCCAATTTCAAGATGGTATAATGATTATATGGAATGACACCGAACTAAAAGCTTGGTCATGTATCGATATAACTAAACCAATAGATGGTAAGATCCAATTTAATGAAAACCATTGTTTCCAGAATGTTTTAACTTCTTATAATTTTAGTAATGTCAATTTTGATATTGATAAATGTGACGAAGGTACCGTTATATTATCAACATATAATGGTATTTATACAAGTAAATTCAGAAACTTCTTTGGTCCACAACACGAAATTAACGTTACTGATAACAGGCACATTAGCTTCAGAAAGACTGCTCTGAAGGATTTAATTGTCTTAGACGAATATTATATATATATTGCGGAAAATTCAATTATTCAATGTATTCAGAAATCAAAAATTAAGGAGGAGAGTATTAAGGTTCCAGAGTTTCCATTCCAAGGTAAAGATATACAATTACGGAAATACAATAACGACACAGTTTTTATTTTTTCAAATAATGAGGTATATGCTATGCAGATTATAAAAGATAAAACAAAGCCATTTATTTGGCAGTTAAGAACACCATTCAAAGGTAAATTAAACCCAATAATTGACCTAATTGTTCAGGATGTGAATTATAATAATAAAAATCCTAAAATATTTATTCTTTTTGGTACTGGTTTGAGTATTTTGGAATGTTCGTATTATACCTGGATATATAATAATTACTTGCTGAAATACACAAGAAGTAAAAACAAGAAATTCATTTTTCTCTCTAAGATCAATAGGTTACTTGTTATCAATTATGACTACAAGGATTGGTACTGTATGAAATTAGAGAATGGAAAAGTTTTAACTCTAGATAATGATGTTATTGAGAATGAGAAAGACAAAAATCTAATAAATGTTGTCGAAATTCCTTCTTTGAATGAGAGAGATATTACGTTAATTTTAAATTTTGAAACTATGATTAAATATGTTAAAATAATACCAGAGAATAATAAAATACACATGCAAGAGATTTGTAAGATTAATTTTTCTTCGAGGATACTCGAAAAGATATCAATTAATGATGACAATTCATTTTATGTCTTGCAGATAAACGATAGTGCAGCTAATAATATAAATGCCACAAACTACTTTGATAAATTTATCCACATAGTTATAGATAAGGAAGTTAACGATATGACTATATCTAATGAATTAGAGTATAACGGGAAAGGCGAAACCAAAACTTTTGAAGTTTGTAACAATAAAAATATCGTTTTATCAAATACAAAGTGCGATAAATTGTTTGTTTATCAACACATTGATGAGCACTTCGATCCTAATAGTATTTCAAGACTCACAATGCCTTCTGATTCTCTAATTAATAAGATCATTGTATTAGAAAACGATTGCATTGCTGTTGCATGTAGACTCGAAGGAAGATCAAGAGTAATCTCAGTAATATGCCTATACGCATTACAATCAATACCACATACAGTTGATTTGGATGAAAATCAACCATACGGGGCGGGTCAACGTACAGGAATATCCGCTTTTGATCAAAGAAGTACTGAACATACCCAAAGTAATAATCGAAACATAGAAATTCCTTATTCTAGATCAGATTATATATACCTTGATGTACAACCAGATGCAAACGATCCCCCTAGAGATAAAAATTCATTGTCAGCAAACGTAAGTTATATCACACCAGGAACACAATATGAATCTTTCCAAGGATCGCCTTCTAATCCATCAAGTAAATATTTTGATGAACCTGAAATGCCATACAATCTTGAAACATACATGAAACTCGAGACTAATGATCCAGTTACTGAAGACAAGAGTAATAAACCCTATCGTGTTATCGGTTTAGATAAAACAATAAAGGACATAAACTACAATAAAGAATCTAAAAGATTGGTAGTATTGTTAAACGATGACTCGGTTCTAGATTTCAAAGATACAGCTACTCTATTGAAACAAGAAGAGTGGCTCAATGCTAAATTAGCGGCTGAAAATTCTGGTTATTCTATTCCACTTGATAAAGATTTGCATTTAGCACCTACCAATATACCACTCAGTTTCATAGATCAATATGGTAGAACTGAAAAGTAAAGATACTATTTTCTGCATATTTACATATTTTCCTATATAGCAATTTATGACTGCCGTTATATTTTTAGATTTTCTGCCTCTTTTTTTTTTAATGATCCGCATTTATCAGGTGGAAAATAAATAATAAAATAACAATCTTGATATGATTCCTTTTGATCGGGGCTTGTTTTCTTTTCATAAGTAGACGAATCTATTTAAGTATAATTTAGTAACAACAGTTGCAGTTCTGATTAAGAAAGTTTACATTTCTGTGTTTGAATTATATTTTGTCTGCGTAACAGTAGTTTATAATAGAATAGCGAAACACATATATTTGATCCTATAATAATGAATCAACAAGGAAACAATATTAGAAGAAAATTAGTCATAGTGGGTGATGGTGCCTGTGGTAAGACATGTCTATTGATTGTCTTCTCTAAGGGTCAATTTCCAGAAGTTTATGTTCCGACTGTTTTCGAAAATTATGTGGCTGATGTCGAAGTTGATGGCCGTCGTGTTGAATTAGCCCTATGGGATACAGCCGGTCAAGAAGATTATGATAGATTAAGACCACTATCATACCCAGACTCCAATGTTGTCTTAATCTGTTTCTCTATTGATTTACCAGATTCCTTAGAGAATGTTCAAGAAAAATGGATTGCTGAAGTTTTACACTTCTGTCAAGGTGTTCCAATTATCCTTGTCGGTTGTAAAGTCGATTTAAGAAATGACCAACAAGTAATGGAATCTCTAAGAGAAGTTGGCCAACAACCAGTTTCTGCTGCTGATGGTCAAACTGTTGCTGACCAAATCGGTGCTACCGGTTACTTTGAATGTTCTTCTAGAACTGGTTCTGGTGTCAGAGAAGTCTTCGAAGCCGCTACAAGAGCCTCCCTAATGGGTAAATCAAAGACCAATGGTAAGAGCAAAAAGAACTCTAATTCTGACAAAAAAAAGAAGAAGAGAAAGTGTGTCTTATTGTAGATTATATTTGTAAATAGGTTTGAAAGAAATAATACATGTTTTGTATATTATTACACATTGTGTACGATCAACGATAATAACGATATCTTAATAACGATTTGAGGTAATACTTTTAATTAATTAGAATGTATAATATTTACATGCATTAAATTGATATATATATATATATATACCTACTTGTGTAACTCTTGATTTGTTTAAATCAAATGAGTATTCAATATTTTAAGGATAGTTTCTGAATATTTAAATATAACTAGTTGGGTAGTGAAATAATGGTACTAAATTACCAAACACCCTTCTTAACACCTGGTAAATCACCACTTAATGCCTTTTCTCTAAATTGTGTTCTACAAAGTCTAAAATCACTAAATACAGATCTTGCTGAACCTGATGCGATACATCTATTTTTAACTTGAGTCATTTTAGTGTACTTAGGTAGTATATTTAGTTGTAATTGGGCCTGTAGACGAGTCTTTGGTGGCAATACTGTATTCCTTGCAATGTATTTTAATGCTTTAATGGTGATTTCATTATCAGCAGCTTGTTGTCTTTTGAAATTATCTCTGATTATTCTAGCATTTAAGAAACCTGGTGGAAGTTTAGTCTTTATTGGAAATCTAAAGTTACCCATGATGTGTTTAGTATATGGTTTGATCTTTTATCTTGTTCTGACTTAACCTTTGTTGTTAAGGAGCCATTAATTCTCTTTAATTCTTTAAGATTTCAATCCTTTAAATCGTTAAAATCGAAAAAATCATCGTCGATTATGATTTTAATAACAGTGATATATATATAGTGTAAAGGTGCGGAACTATATAAAATGTATGTTATAGAACTATTGAACCTTGGGTATATAATTGATAGTTATGTACTCAATAGTGTGTGTATCTATTTCTGCTCCTTCAAGAATTGTGCAAATCTACTGGTTTCGTGTATACCACATTCTGTCTTAGCCTTACCTTTCCATCTACCGCTTCTCTCATCTTCACCTTCTTGAATAGGTTGCGTAGAATGATAGTCTCCAATGGACTTATAACCAAAGCTTAGAAGTTCATTAGTTGGAACATTTTCGTCATCTATATATTTTTTGACTTCATTAAAAGTCCAAGTAGCTAATGGATTAATTTTAATGATTTTATTGACTTCATCAAGTTCAACGAACTTTAATTCAGATCTCGCCGAACCTTGTGATATTCTTCTACCCGTAAATACAGCTGTTACTTTCAATTCCTTATATGCCCTTCCTGCTGGTTCTACCTTGGCCAAGAAATCATATTTGTTATCGTCTTTTTCCCAAAGTAAATCGCCATACTTTTCTGCAAATTCAGTATCATTGCTACAACCAGTAGGCTTAAAGACATTCACTAATTGGCCATGTGGTTTATAATATTTTGTTTCTACATTTCCTAGAAGATCTAAAGTTTGTGGAAAATGATGTAGTGTATCGATAAAGATCAATGGTACAATAGGGTATAGATCATCCTTTGAATTTATCTTAGACAACATATCAATGGTAGCTAAACCAGTCAGACCAAAAGCTGTAGTCTGGAATATATTTGGAAATGTAATGATTGCCCATCTCAAGATATCCTGTGGTGTATCTAAACCACTTAAAAACTTGTTCCAGTGATTCAACTGTTGTTCTGTGACTGTAATATTGTTGTTCAGCTCATAAACCTTATCTTGGTTAGTCATTGTACTTTACCCTACTTGCTAGAGTGATCTTAAACAACTGAGTATCCCATGATACCCTTGTAAGCTTCTGTATATCAACTTATATATAATAACTTGTTTAATAATTTAAGTGCCACAGTATAATTTGTAGGACACGAGATCACGTGTAATGGTATCGATAATTCAATATATAACATATATAGGCCATCTGATCTGTAAAAACTAATTCAACTCAGGATGTTATATATCAATAAAATTCAAATAAGGGATTATGAAGAATAAAGTATATTTTTAGTCCATGGTTGTCCAAATATGTTTAAATTTATTCTTTATTAACTATAGTTTCTTTCTACTATATGGAAAATTTTGCCTTATTGAAAAATTTAGCTTAAGAAAAAAGAGATGAGATGAGATGAGCTATATTACATATTTGATACAGTATTTCTATTATTGAAATACAAACAAACATATTTCAATATCCAACCATGGCTAGAAAGAATGCTAAGAAGCTAAAGAACCAAGAGGCTCCAGTATCTGATGATTTACCAATTATAGAGTTCAAATTTGAAGATCCATTGTTCCATATGGCTTGTCATCCGGAACAACCAATTATTGTTGCTGGTCTATCTAATGGTTACGTATACTGCTACAAATATGATCCAAAGAAGTTAGCTGCTCATCTATTACAAACTAAGAAGTCTTATAAGTTGGAAGAAAAAGATTCTGAAAAGGATAATGTTTTCTGGAAAGTTGTTAATGTTTCATCAGAGACAGATGAAAAGGCTCCAAATGAAGACGACAGTGTTACTTTACTTTGGAAAACTAAACGTCACAAGGGTAGTGTTAGATGTTTAGGTATCGAATCTAGCGGTAAATTTATTTACTCAATTGGTACTGATAACATATTAAAGAAGGCTGATATCATAAGCGGTAAAGTTACTCAAAAAATCCATATTCCAAACGATGATCATAAATTCACAAAGTTAACTTTAGCTGCTGGCCACCCAATCTTAATCTTAGGTGACGAAGCTGGTACCGTTCATACATTAGACACAAGAACTTTCAAATTACTAAATACCATCAAGGGTATCCATGGTGGTGATTCAATCAATGATATATTCCACTTTGCCAAGAGATCTGTTTATAAATTTATTTCTGCTGGTCAAACTACATTAGCTTACTGGGATTGCAGAGTCTCTAATGCTAAGGACAAACAAGAAGAAGATGAAATGAAGAGAGCTGTTATCATAAGTGATGATCAAGAGGACGAAGTTCTATGTGGTTGTTTTGTTGATGAAGAAGATGGTGATACCGTTGTCTGTGGTATGGGTGAAGGTATTTTGACTATTTGGAAACCAGAAAAGAATGATTTAGAAGACCAAATGTCAAGAATTAAAGTCACAAAAGACGAGAGTATCGATTGTATTGTATCAACTTTACAAGATGACAAGTGTGTATGGTGTGGTACCTCCAATGGTAAGCTTTACAAGGTAGACGTTAAGAAGAGCAAAATAGTTGAAACTAGACAACATAATGATCTAGATGAAGTTCAATTCTTAGATTTGGATTGCGGATATAGGCTAGTCTCCGGTAGTATGGACAATGTAAGAATCTGGGAATTTAACGATCGTGAAGAAAAGGAAGAAGATAAATCAATCGAAGACTTTTCTGACGATAGCAACAGTGACAGCAGTGATTCCGAAAGTGGTTTCACTGCTGAAGGTGAAGCTTTAGTCGGTCTATCAAGAGAAGAGTTAATTGCCGAATTAGATAAAGATATCGAGAAGGAGGAAGAAATTTTAGAAGATGATCAATCCGATAACGAAGAAGAATCAAAGAAAAGATCTGCATCTAAAGAAAAGGCTTCTAAGAACAAGAAGAAGACTAAGAAAGATCAAAAACAACAAAAGGAACAATTAGACTTTTCCCACGGTATCATGAAATTTGATGATTTATAATCTCATATGTAATTCTGTAACCTAACTCATAGATGAAAGATTTCATTAAATATTAAAAGAACCAAATAAATAAAACAATAGTACTTAAATCAACATTTATTCATATGCTACTACTATCATGAAAATAGGAAAAAAAAATAAAAAATGATCTCTAGCGGGATCGAACCGCTGATCCCGGCGTTATTAGCACCGTGCCTTAACCAACTGGGCCAAGAGATCAATTTATAATTTTATGAATATTTAGACTTCCTTAAACAAATTACAAATGTATATGATTTCGCTTTGTATTCTTTTAAAGATATCATAGTTATCGTGATTAATAAGTAATATTGTTGACATATGACAATTAATATAGTATGTTACATTTTAAATCAATTTCAGTTAAAAAAACAGGCAGGAGAGAAATGAGCTATTAAACACGATATTAGGGAAAACCTCCTACAGATTATTAAGTATATATGAAATATCTCTCAAAACCAGTTTAAAAAATAAATTGAATTGAAGTAAATATTACATACCAATTATATGTTGGATATTAAATAATTTTAAATATTAAAAAGTTTGTAAAATCGAGGAATAATAGTAATGAACTTTAGAAAGATAATGAGTAGAAATGATTAACTTTCCTTTTCATGCTGTGTAGATACACGTTGCATAGCTGCGATAAAATCTTCTACCGATCTGTTCGAAGATTTCTTGGATTTGATAGGTTGACCATTCATTAATCTGTCAAATGAGACAGACTCTGACATCAGATAGTATGCACCACCTAACACACAGAAGATACCAAACGACCAAGTCCAGACTCTTACTATTGTAACAATATCATTCCAGTTTTGTGACCACCAACCGAATAAAGCAAAAATAGTAGCAATGACATCGACAGCAAATACTGCACCCGCTAACTGCCAAGATGGGATTGACGACCAGAATGGTCCAACAGCTCTGGTCACGAAAATTAACCAGTTTTCAGTCAACGATATCTGTAAGAACATGACACCATCGACGGAACCAAAGTTTTGAATGATACCACCCTTTGATAAGAACATAGTGGTAACAGTAATCCAACTACCAATGGCTAATATGATACCTAGGATAATAGACATACCCCATAATCTTGGCAGATTCCATTTAACAGGTTTTTGAGAGTATGGTGCATTATCATATGCAATGGCCAAGGTAGCAACATCGGCGAAAATAGCGATAAAGACAATCAATTCAATATTTAGAGTGTTATCTAAAATTGCAATCCATAAACCAAAGAAGATTTCCAAATGTAACGATAAAGCTATACGATAAACAACATATGCATACATTCTGTGGAAAATTTGTCTGGATGTCTTTAAAGCATCAATGATTGCAGATAAACCTGGGGCTAAGAAAACAATATCAGCTGCAGATCTAGCAGCATCTGTAGCACCTTCAACAGCAATACCAGTATCTGCTTTCTTTAAAGAAGGTGCATCGTTAACACCATCACCAGTCATAGCTACTAAGTAACCTCTTTGTTGTAAGATTTCAACAACTCTGTATTTATGTTGCGGAAAGACTTCTGCAAAACCGTCAGCATTCTCAACAAAATCTGCTAATTCTGATCCTGGCATATCACCACCTCCACCTAAGCCTAATCTTTCAGCATTATAAATATTAGCACCTAAACCTAATTGTCTACATGTTTCCTTCGCAATACCGACTGCATCACCGGTTAACATTTTAACTCTTAAACCTAATCTTCTAGCTTCTGTTACGGTCTCAGCAGTATCGTCTCTTGGAGGATCCATACAAGGCATAACACCCAATATTTCCCAACGACCTTCTGCTCTCTTTCTTGCAACACCTAGAGCTCTAAAGCCTCTGGAGGCCAATTCAGCAACCTTGTTTTCATAGTTTTCATGGACGTCTTCTGGAATTGGATGATCTTCTTCGACTGTTTTCAGTACGAATAAAGGTGCACCTTTAACACATATTATCCTTTCACCTTCTGGTGATTCAACAACAGCTGTAACCTTTTTAGAAACAGGGTCAAATGGATGGAATTCTAGCACTTTATATTTAGTTAAAGCATTTTTGGCTACTGGATATTTTGCTAAGGCTTTCAAGAAAGCTTTGTCAATAGCATCTAAACCTTTCTTCTTTCTGGAAGCAGCTAAACATGCAGTTAACATTAGATCATCAGGACTTACACCTTCAACAGTATAAGGCTCATGTAAGGATAATTTATTTTTAGTTAAAGTGCCTGTCTTATCAGAACATAAAATTTCGACACCAGCCAAAGATTCAATAGCAGAAAGTTTTTGAACAATTGCTTGCTTTTTAGCCAAATATGCTGCACCAACAGCCATCGTGGTTGTAACAACAGCTGGTAAACCAACAGGAACACCAATAATTGTGATACCTAAAGTATATCTTAGGATAGTAACAATTGGTTTAGTTCTATAAAACGAAGCAGTCCAAACAACTAGTAACGTAATGATAACCAAGACCAACAAAATAATACCGATACCGTTTAAGACTTCTGTGAAATGACCTTGACCACCTGATGCTTTATTGACTAAAGCAGCTGCTCTACCAACAAATGTACTATCACCTGTTGCAGTAACGACCATGAATGCTTCACCACGTTTAACAGTAGCAGATGAGAAAGTCTGATCACCGTAGTGTTTATCAACAGCAAGTGATTCACCAGTGATTGCAGATTGATCTACCTGCAAGTAGCAATCTTCTGTAACCAGGCGACCATCCGCTGGAATAATCGAACCATCTTCCAATTGTAAGATATCTCCAGGTACAACTTCACTAGCAGAAACTTCGGTAAGTTCACCATTTCTAATAACAACAGCAGTGTTAGCTAAAGTTTTCTTTAATTCCTCAACGATTGAACCAGCTTGAAATTCTTGGATAAAACCTACGGAAGCATTCAACATTAATAAACCACAGATAACACCAAAATCAACCCAATCACCTAAACCGGCGGCTAAAATAGCAGCAGCTTCCATAACAAATTGAATAGGACCAATGAAAAACATTAAGAATTTAATAATGTACGATTCATTTTCTTCTGTCATTTGATTCAGACCAAATTTCTTTCTTCTTGTTGCAACATCATCTGTACTTAAACCGTAAGATGGATCTGTCTGAAGCATTACCTCAGGAACGTTTCTAGGAGCACCAAGTGCTTGAATTTCTTCAGAATCAGATTCCTCAGAACCAGCTCCTGATTGAAGGTCATCAATTAAGGCATCAATATCATCTTCTGATGCAGATTCATCGACCATATCATAATTTGGATTTTTCTCCTTTTCAGAAGCAATAGCGGCTGAGTGAGGGTCTGACATTATCAATATTTCTTATCGACGTAAATTATTATTAAACTATTCCTTATTATTTGAGAATAAATATATATTTTTGATCTTTTTGAGTGCACTATTTTTATTTTTATTTTGTTTTATAATAAATTATACTGTGTAATATCAACAGATTACGAGTAATAATTCTAATCGATTAAATGATACAGTTATCTTGTTGAAAGTAAATTGCAACTTAAAGAAATAAATTTTGAGTAATTTGGGAATCAATTTCTTATATAAAATATCTACCAAATTATGGAAGAAAGTGGCCAACACATGAGAAATCCAATATAAAACATTTCACCCTAAAAATCCCCATCTTTTATGATGATCGTATACACCAATCCTTTATTTCTTGCAAAATTATCGTAGGGTGTGTCAGATCATAGATCTCATAAATTTTCACTGTCATTGTCAATAAATCGCGTGCAAAGTATTCAATTTTGCGATGCCCTTAAAGGGGAGAACAATGTAGTTGAGTTGAAATAAAGGTATAAAAGGTTTATTTTAGGACCTTGTATTATACTTGCGTAGTATCAGTTTGGTCACATGCTGATCATCATCAATGTTATTAACCCGGTCTAGCCACTGTTTCTTCGCTTTATGTGATTTAAGGGTTTAATATCATGAGCGTACCAATGACATACAACATGCTTATACAGTTAATATGTATTAACAACCAATCATATCTTATCTACTGTCAGTAACAGTAGTTCGTATAATATATACATTAAGATCTATTCAATGAATTTTAAATAGGCTTACTCACTCAAATCTTGATGGTACACATATTTAAAGCTCCGTGTCTTATTTGTACAATGGAAACTACCCGTAGAGTAATACAAATAGCGACTATTTGATAATGTACCACACAATAAATGCTAGTACTTTTAAGTAATAGTCATCTTAAAATATTAGCGTACCAATTTTAAAGATCGTAAATGATGACATATCTAGATTCCTTATTGTAATCTAAATAGATTACCTCTTGTAAATTATAATAACGGCTCACTCATGAAGAGTCCAATCTCATAATATCTGAATGAACCGACCGTTGTCTATACACATAGTCATATGGCGTTTTGTCATCTATATTCCTTACTTCTATTGGGTTTAAAATCTTGAAATTTAGATCTGTTGCTTAATTTTTCTTAAGAAATTCTATTTAGCGAAATCTAAAATGCAGCATCTCTTTATAGATTAATTGTAGTTTAAAATAGTACTTATACAATTTAATTTATGGTAACTTACATTGTAATTACTAATAAAACCGCATAATCCCTCACATATATTCAATATTCTTTAATAATGAGACCTGTCGTATCAGTATGTTAAAGTTTGAATTCTATTCACTAATTGAAATATTTCATCATATTTACTAACAACACAAAATTATCACTATAGTCCGGTAAAGCTTGGTTTTGCACTGTATTATCTGCATTTGGTGTAATTATTCTATCCGTCATAGCACATCTCTTTAACACAAACCACGAATCCTTTGTTGGTTCCATAAATGACCCAGAAGATGGTCCAGCTGTAGCACATACTGTGTACTTAGCTGCTCTAGTATACTTAGGTTTCTTTGTATTCTGTGGTTTCCAAGCATATTTGATAAGCAAAAAGCCATCTATTGAATTACGTTAGGATTTAGTATCATAGTCCAAGAAACCTGGTTAACTGATTAAGCAGGTGCTCTAATTTTATATACATCATGAAATTCTCAGACGGAATTACTTTTAAACACATTGATTGAATATTATATATACATAACTTATACAATATAAATATTTCCATTTAATATATCTTAATATTATAACCTTTATGATCTTACTATTTTATAATTTGCAACGTGTATAATGACTGCTATATTGTTATTGCTTGAATTAGAAAATTATTTGTTATTGTTGACATTAGGTAACTATTTCACTTGAAGGAAAAAATAATTAGAAACATTAGAGATTCATTACTCACTTCATATAGTACTGCTAGCCAGATATGTATACTCAAAGAAGAAAAGATCCTCATTTAGATGACTTCTTGAAACGAGTTGAAAATATAGACTCAAAGAAAGATCATTCTAAGGATGCTCATCCAATAACAAGCAGAGCTAAACCAAGGGCTAAAAGAGGTCAGTATTCAGAAGATGACCTCGAAAGGTCAAGAAGATTATTAAATGCAGATAATGCTCCAGATATTTTAGATGAAATGGTAGTGGATAACTCTGACTATGACAATAGAAAACCTGATAATTTAGCATACAGATCAGCATACAATTTTGAAAAGACTTTCTCACCAAAGAAATCCAATTATACTCTTAAAGAGTTAGATTTAGAACCTAATTCTGATATACATCCCGCAGGCCGTAAAAGTAACAACATCGATATCTCGACCACTGATACTGATACTAAAATCCCTGGGAAATTTGTAGTATCTGAAGAAGATTATTTACTATTACAAAGACTTAAGAAACCTGTGCCAATAAATGAAGAAAAAGAAGCTGATGAACTATCAGAATCGTTATATAAACCGATAAAGAAGAATATTCCTTCCAGAGGTAAACCAAGAAGAGAACAGGTTAAACTTCGATATGATATCGAGATCGATGTAGATGCCCCATCATTACCTCCAAGAAAGATACAAATTGAATCTGATAAATCCTCTGATGAGGAAAATGATACTTATGAAAGAAGGTTTAATAAAATACATAAAAGAAATTCATCTCCACCACCACCAATGAAAAGTAGAAGACATACAGATTCGGTTGAGCATGAAATGATAGAGATTGATTCGGATTCATCAAATGAAAAACCTGATTTGCCTACCAGAATACGAGCAGAGCCTAAATTAAAGCCAACTCTGAAACCAAAACCAGAATTGAAGTCAAAACCAGAACTCAAACTTAAATCTGAACTTAGCTTTAAGGATAGAAGTAAGAACATTAGTGATTCAGAAACGAACAATACGCACGAAGAAAATTTGTCAAAAGATCAGCCTCAGCAGGAGAAACCTCTACCACCTGTTTCGCGCTCGAAAACAGATCCTGTTTCATTCTTAACATCTCTAAATAATAACAAGCTTACTGTATCACACATGCAAGCTCCTGAGACACCACAGAAAAAACAAACAATGCATCTTGATTACTTAGATTCTGTACAAATGAAGAGTCCATCACCTCAAACCTCTCCAAGCTATTACATTAGAAATTCTCCTATTAGAAGTTCTAAGACAAATCCGTCAAGTTCTGAGAGTTTCATTGATTCTTCCATAAAGTCAACGCAAAACAAAGACAGGAATAGTTCACCTATAGTAAAACCAAAGCCAATACTACCTAGTAAGCCAAAGGGTCTAAAAGATATAATTGAAGCAAAACTTGAAACAAATGAAAGTAGAGTAAATAATGAGGTTAAGCCTTTCAAATTAAGATCAGTTGAGAAAATAGACTCACAAAAAATTCCGCCTAAGGTACCACCAAAGAGCAACAACTTTACAATTCCGACTTTACGTACAGTAAAGACAGATCCTATAAACCCATCTTCCGAAAGGAAAACTTCTGATGACCACAAGGTAGAATTTTCAAAATTACGTTCTTTGGGAAGCATTGATACCAAAAAGGATAAAATTACTTCAACTAGTCAAATCGAAACCTCTAGAAAAAATACTTCAACTCCCCCAATCGTGCCTAAAAGAAAACCGACTGTCCCAGAGGCACTTCTAAAAGCTAGCAGCTTAAAGAAACATACCAAGGGATCAACCGATGATGTCGAATCAACTATTCTACCGGAAGCATTAAACAAGAGAAACACGCTTCAGAAAACTAAAACCGCACCTGATATTCCTTCAAGAAAGATATCTATGCCAGAAGCTTTGAAAAGAGCCAGTATGCTAAAGAAAACTGAAGAACTTAAAGAATCTAAACCAGATGATTCTATAAATAGTAGAATAGAACAAGTAATGAAAATGCATCAACAAAGAAGTCTAAATAGTCCTAGTGAAGCGAGTAGTATCGCCAGTTCGTATTCAAGGAACAACAGTACAGGCTCTATTACTCGATTCAGCTCTGCTGATGAAACCTCGGATTCTTCATCACTAGTTCATATCACGAAGAGCCGTACTCGTGGACCAAAGAGAAAGCCTCCAACTAAAATATAATATACATATAAATAACTGGAACGTTATATATCAATATAATGAACACAACAAACCTTTGTAACATTTCACCATGGCAACCTTGTTGTGCAGTGCTTACTTTAAACTCTAATATCCCTTTTCTTACTAATCTGGAAATCTGCACTATCGCGGCCATTCAACCCTTTGAAAATTTAAGACAGAAGTGTTAAATGTAATATACAACAAAGGTGAAAGAAAATAATTTTAAAAGCTGATCATATAGAGCTTCAACTCACTCCAAATTGATATATAGACTATATAATCATGTCCTGCACAGAGAAATTCCCAAGCCATTTACTAGAACTAATAAAGACCTCTAAATATGTTCATCTAGCTACCGCTTCTACAGACTGTGTCCCATCAGTTTCATTAATGAACTATACTTATGTCAAAGATGACAAGACCTTTAAGAATGATACTAATAGTAAGGACTGTTACATTATTTTTGCTACATTTAATAATACTGAAAAATATATCAATATCTTAAGTAATCCAACTGTTTCCTTATTGTTCCATGATTGGATTACTGCCAATAATTTATCTGTTAAGAAGAACAGTTTATCTCGTACAGGTACCCCAAATACAGATGAACAGCAGGCTACTCCACCAGTCTTTGAATCATCTCCAAAGCATCCAAGTAAACTATTAAACCTTTTACAACAACTGAATCAGTCTGAATTAAATGAAATGAGTGCTACTATTAGAGGTCATGCCATTCCAATAGAGCCAAATAGTGAAGAATCAAATTATTATAAGGATATATTGTTAAAGACTAATCCTGATGCTAAGATCTTTATTTTAGGTGAAAAGACTATTATTGTTAAAGTTAAGATTGAAAGTGCGAAGGTTACCGATAGCGAGAATAACACTTCCGTTTATAAATAGATAAGTCCACGAAGTTATATCGATGATTTTATAATATTTAAACATAAATATATACATAAATATATCTATAACTCCGATAAAGAAGTTTTGTCTTTTCTTAAAATAAGTGTATTTTTAAATTATGCAAATTTTCTGATGGTAATTCAGTTACCTTCTTGACCAAAATCACTGGTAAACTCTTCTTGTTTACGTAGATCTTCATCATTAACGGTTGGTCTGGTGGTTTTTATTGCCTTTAAGAAATCTTTAATTGTTAAATCAGGTTCCTTTAGTTCATCGGCATCTATATCCACCCAACTCATAGCTACAGCATCAGGAACACCTGGTGAACACGGTGTGTACAATTTCTTTTCTGGGTCTTCTGAGACATCTGTAAAATGTGTTGCTCCTTGGATTATTCTAATTGGTTGCATTAGTGCATCCTTTACGGCAACTGCGATATCACTACCTGAATAACCATCTGTCATTTGTCCTAATGATCTATAATCTTCTTTAGTTAAAGTACAGGGAGTATCACCAACGTTGATTTCAAACATCTTGGTTCTAGCTGCTACATCTGGTAAAGGAATATATATTCTTTTTTCAAATCTTCTTCTAATAGCACTGTCTAATTGCCATGGAATATTTGTAGCACCCAATACAAGAACACCTTGAGAATCATTACCGACACCGTTCATTTGCACTAATAATTCTGTCTTGATTCTTCGACTGGCTTCACTTTCACCTTCACCTCTTTGACCAGTTAATGCATCGACTTCATCAATGAAAATAATAGATGGCTTATTCTCTCGAGCCATAGTGAATAATTGTTTTACTAATTTTTCAGATTCACCCATCCATTTGGACACTAAGTCACTTGAACTTACGCTGAAGAAGGTAGAGTTAGCTTCTGTAGCGACAGCTTTCGCTAAATAAGATTTACCAGTACCAGGTGGACCATATAAAAGGATACCGGAAGTTGGTTTACGGTTACCTTTAAAAAGATGGGGGAATTTTACAGGTAGAATGACAGCTTCTTTCAATGCTTCTTTAGCACCTTCTAAACCGGCAACATCTTCCCATTTAACATTTGGTTTTTCACTCAAGATAGCACCCGATAGGGCACCTCTTAATTTTTTACTATCTTCTGCTTCATCATCATTATTACTTGAAAGTTTCTTACCAGGACCTTTACCTTTATCACCGGCATCCCCACCATCAGCCTTTGAATCGTTTACCTTATTCTCTGTTGCTTTATCTAAGTGTTCTTTTAATTGTTCGGCACGATTCAAATATTCACTGAATTTAGCTCTGATTAAATCCTTTGATTTAGGGTTCTTCTCATATTTCAGGGCCAACATTAAATAATCTAAACCATTATAGTAAGCAGTATATGCTTCATCGTATTTAGAGTTACCATCTAGATCAATAGCTTTTTGTACCAATTCTATCCCTTTCGCTAAAAAGTCTCCTGTGCTCATTATATAATTCTTTGACGGATTAATTTATAATCAATTCTAATCTGTTTCTTAAAAAATATTAATGTCCTAATTTTGAATATATTAGATACACATAAATACACAATGGTTTATTCCTAGATTTATAGTCCAAGTAATTGACCAGACTTTTGATCTATCTATATCTATCAATTCTACTTAAATTCTCAATTTTTTGGAAATGGAAATTTCTAAAACAATCAAGAATCACGTGTTTCCCTCAACAAAATGCATTAAAACATGAAATATTGGTTAATTTGAAATAGAATTAGAAGAACCTTGAGTTGATACTTCTTCTCTAGGCTCGTCATTCAACTCATCAGCTTGACCTGGAGGTTTTAGTGTCTTTGTTAAGGATTCTGTGTGTGGAATTGTTGGATATTTGCTGTAGAAGTTTAGTTTTGGAGGTGCGAGGTTTATGTTTCTGTCTGATTTATCAATGGACATTCTACGAATTGGACTTGATGTCACTAGCGGGTTAACCTTTCTCTCTGGAGAAGGTGGTAATTCATCTTGTGGTTTGATGTTTTGTTTTTCCAAATTTCTAATATCTCTTCTTGATTTCACGTATGATCTGTCCACATTAGCTTCATCCAACAGTTTTTCGAATAATGTATTCTTTTCACGAGTAAACTTTAGTTCCTCGTATGTCTTCTTTAATTCTTTTTCCAATTCATCCATACGTCTTATGAGGCTTGCCTTAGATTGAGATGATTCTAATTGTGATTCCTCGTTAAAGCCAGCATGCATTCTTTCTCTGTTTGATTTTTCATTTCTTAGGACTTTTTCCTTCAAAGATCTTCTATCACTGCGAGCTCTCGAACCAGTCATTCTTCTCTCCTTTTGGATCGAAGATGGTCCGTGTCTTAAACGATGGTTATTGTAATATGCTCTTTTGAGTAACCTCTTTTGTCTTTCTTCTTCATCAATGTCAGTGAAGAAAAATGACCTAACTGTATTATAGAGAGATTTAAACTTACCTACATTTTTACGGGAATATTTTGCTGAAGGTCTTTGATTTAAAGATACTCTTCCATTTCCTAACCAATGAGGACCTTCGGAGTATGTCATGCTATAGTCAATATCATCCCTCGACTTCTCTTCGCTGTCATCTTGTCTAATATTACCTATATATCTACTATCGGAAGTGTTATTTTGTAAGTCTGACTCTGATATATCAATGTTACTGTTACCTACATCACTGTATCCAACATCCGTGTTTATTCTAGTAGCTGATATTTCTGAAAGTCTTCTACCTCTAGTTAAAGCCATTTTGTTTTAATTGTTCTTTCTATCCGTTTAATATAAATATATATATATATATATATTGAAGCTCGCGTTATATTAATACCACACCTTCAACACGAAACTATATCTATCTTTAGTTGATCTACCTCTCAAAAGAAGCAATGCAGATCAATAAATGATTGTTGATTTATTCAATTTAATAAACATATTTCAGTATTTTTTCAAGAAATTATTTTGATCCGCGTAAAATGAAAATTAAAGTTGAAAAATAAATATAGTTTCGCGGTTTAAATAGTTAATGGTTAAGAGTGTATTATTATTAATATGGGTTTAATAATCTGTCTGGTGTAAGAATAATCACGACAAATTTCTTTAATTTAGAAATATTTATTGCATATTAATTGAGCATATCTAGCTGAATTATGTTTCATTCCACAACCTCGCTGCCAGTGCAAATTCAGCCAGCTCATCTTAGACCGTTAGCATATCGTACTTTATCAAAGAAGTATGGTCTAAGTATAAAGTCAGATGGTTTAGCAGCATTAGCTAAATTTATTGGAGATAATTTTGGTATGGATTGGAAGAAGAATGGGGAAACCATTAAATTTCTCGAGAATTTTGCAATAGTTTGGAAACAACAGGAACGTGGTTTATTTGTAGACAGTAATGGTGCAAACCAGGTAATTGCAGAGATCCAAGAAAGACATAAGGCATTATCCCAAAATGTAATTACGGCTACAAAAGAAGCTCATAAGAGGTCATCTGCAAATAATTTGGACAGATTTTTACACAAGAAAACAGTCGACAAATCTCCAACACCAAAGGAAAGTACACAAGTAGATAGTATACCAATTGACGAGAACACCCAAATTTCTGAAGATGAGGACGAGTCTATGATTGCGAACACATCATTATCGCTGGCTCAAATGTCAGATGCCGATATGCCAGATAGTATAGGAATAAACTCAGATAGTTTAGCCATTGGCGATGAGCCTTCCCATGCAAGTATCAATGATGACATGGATGTAGACCACGGAGAGCAATTGAGTTGGAGAGACTATTTTAAGATAATTAATGCTACTGAATTACAGAAATTCACATACGATCCTTTAAAAATGCAATTTAAATTTACACCTTCAAATAGGACAACAGCTACAGACCTAACGATTAAATTACCATCTGTAAAAGCCAATACTACTTTGTTCTCAACTAGATATTATTTAGTTAAGGATCGTATTATGAGAAATGAAGCATTCCAAAACGAAGATGCTTATAATCCTTTGTCCTCAATGCTTAATTTAAAGAAAGAACTAACGGCAAACAACGGTCCAGCAAGTTCATATATGTCAATAACCCCAGTTAAGAATCTTCTAGGTCGTGATGGTAAGAATTTCCTACTTTTAGGGCTTCTTCGAAAGAACATTAGGGGTATTTGGACATTAGAAGATCCATCAGGTATTGTTGAAATCGATATTTCTCAGGCTATACCAACAAGTGGACTTTATTATACTCCAGGTTGTATTGTGATAGCAGAAGGTATATATTTTACTGTAGGGAACAAGTTCCATGTTACTTCCATGACACATCCACCAGGTGAACGAAGAGAAACAACCTTGGATACCATAGGTAACATTGATTTACTAGGTATAAATGGTATATCTAATCCAAATTACATTTCAAGATTAGATAATGATCTCAAGATTAGATTACACTATCTAGAGAAAGAATTAGAGGACCATCGCTGTGTTATATTGGGTGGTGATATTTTCCTTGACGAACTAGCAACATTGGAAGCTCTAAAAAAAGTCTTCATAAAATTAAATGAAGACCCACCAACTGTGATTATATTTCAAGGTTCATTTTCATCAACACCTGTACATGCTTCAATGACAAGTAAAACTATATCTTCAACTACACAATATAAAAACAATTTTGATACATTAGCTAATTTGCTTTCGGAATTTGAAAATATAACCACAGAATCTACATTATTGTTTATCCCAGGTGTCAATGATCCTTGGAGTTCACTGAATTCACTAGGCAGTGCTGGGTTATTGCCACAAAGACCAATTCCTACCTCTTTTACCCAAAGAGTTAATAGGGTATGTAAGAATGTTGTTTGGGGTTCCAACCCAGTCAGAATTGCATATCTATCTCAAGAAATTATTGTTATGAGAGACGATATGGCTGATAGGTTCAAGAGGCATAGTGTTGTATTTCCTATGGTGGAACAAGAGAAGGAAGAAAACGTGAATGAATTACAAGAAGAATTAGAAAATGTTTCTCTGAATGACTCGACGATTATTAATCAGTTGATAAAAGACAAACATCAATTAACCTCGGAAACTCAACAATCAAGAAAATATGTGAAAACGCTACTAGACCAAGGCCATCTATCACCGTTTCTAAATACAATCCGTCCTATTGTTTGGGATTTGGATCATTCATTAACATTACATCCAATACCCTCAACTTTAATCATTTGTGATACTACCGCCCCTAAGTTTGATGTGACGTATAACGGTTGTAAAGCTATTAATCCTGGAAAGTTTATTTCGAATAGACGTGCCAGATACTTAGAATACAGACCTGCGTCGAAGAAGTCATACCAAGAAGAAGTTTACTTTTAGAAATTTAAATTTTCAATGCATATTTTATAATTATACTAGACCAATCTTTATATATATATATAAATAATAAAAGAGCAAATAAAGAACAGTTCTATTATCATAATAAAATAATTCAATTATCTTGTATATATGGAAATTTTTTGAAAGTACTGGTAATCGAAACTGGCATACAATATGTTGGATCTATTGGGTCTAAACCATGTGATCCCATTAAGCTTAAACCTGCTAGTCCAAAAACTGTATGGTATACATCTACCTCATTTTCTGGTCTATCACTTATACCACCTTTTACACTATCTTGAGCTTCTAATATAAATGATTGAAGACTGTCAAAGTCAATCCAATCTAACCTGTCAATAATAGACAAAGAAGAAAGAACCCACCAACTATAACAAACATCAGGTAGTTTACTTGGTCTACCATTCAAACCACCATTAGATACTTGTCTCTCACACAGCCACCATCCTGTTTCATCAATTTGTTCTTTAGTTAAGGCATTCAATCTATTACATACATTTAAGGCAGCTAGGCATGTAAACGCCTGAGCGGCATGACTTTCTGCTCCTGGGCATAAACCAAATCCACCATCAAAGTTGTAGCATCTCAATATAAATTGAACTGCAGGTTCAACAATTTCTTCGGTTAATTCTCCAAGGATGGATAATGAACTTAATGCAACATATACAAATCTAGAATCAACTTCACCAAAACGGTCACCCTGAAAAGATCCATTGTTTAATTGATTTCCTTTGATAAATTTAACAATTTTCTCAAGTTTGCCATCAGCTTTTAATACGTCCAAGCTGCAATATGTAGATAGAATTTGAATACCTGATAAGGTTGCCAACAAATGTGATTCATGACGTGGAAATGGTCCGAAACCACCGTATTTTGGATCCCAGCATTTAAGAACAAAATCAACTACATCGTCTTTCTTAAAAGTGTCTTTGGAATTTAGTATACACAAGGCTGTTAAACCCCAATATACACCATTAAGTCTGAGATGCTCAGATAGCCAATATTCATAATCATTTACTTTATTGTCTAGTGATGCGATGTATTTAATATGTTGTTCCCTCAATAATTTGTCCTGTGGCATCTTGAATTATTAATTATATGCTTGGGTATTTAGAAATTGGAGTTAATTGATATTATTCTGGTTATCTTCACCAACAATGGCTATTTAAATTGTCAACCTTGAGATTCTTAATTTTAGAATTGTTATTTGAAACTAAAAAAGAAAAATATATATTAATACCACTTTAGAATACAAGAAAAGAGAAACATAATATAAGATAAAACAAGACAAGATAAAGGGGCATCCGTTGAAGTGTCGTATCTAGATGAGTGGTGGTAGAATTTTGTTGGATGATGTTCCAGTTGATCATGGCCATAAAGGTCCTGATGATAAACATTCAGTAAATGACATTCTTAAAGGTTTACAAGAAAAGAAGGAAGAGCAATTGAAATTAGCTCCAGAAAAGGATGAAGATGTTCGAAAGGTGTTACAGATGTTAGAGGAACCACAGTATTTGGAGAATGAAAATGAATTACAAAGGAGGGAAAGATTGGCAATATTGCTCTTTGCTAATAGAGACTATTTAAAAAAGTATCATAACATTAAATCTTCTATACTCACAAATCAAGACGATAGCGCAGATGAAGACCTCTCGAATACTGAGAGTGAAGATGATGAAGGAGAATTTTACACACCAGCTAGTGATAAACTCCAACAAGTTAGAAGAGATATTATTAGATACTCTATAAAAAAGGCACGTGAAAGAATACAAATACAAAGGCAAAATGCAAAAACTATTAAAATAGGTGAGGAAATTACAAAAAGGAGAAAGATCGCAAACTCTTTGAAAAACTTTGAATTAAGTGGAACCCAAATATTGTCAACGAGACCTATATCAAAGATCGCAATATCACCATTCGGCGACTCATTTGCTGCTGGTAGTTGGTGTGGTGATCTAAGCATTGTAAACTCTCAAACACTAGAAAAAATTGTATCTGTTGATGATGATACCAGAGGTAAGATAGGTGGTCTTGACTGGAATAGTGAAGGTAGTTTAATTAGTGGTGCAGAAGACGCCTTGATTAAGCTTTATCAATATGATGTTACAGATAATAGTCTCAAAGAACAATCATCATTTAAAGGACATGAAGGAAGAGTAGCTAACGTTAAATTTCATCCAACTGGATCTTATTTTGCTAGTGCTTCATTTGATACCACTTGGAGGTTATGGGATGTCAATACTGGTATTGAATTACAGCTACAAGAAGGTCATGCTAAAGAAGTATATAGCGTCTCTTTTCAATGTGATGGATCACTATTATGCAGTGGAAGTTTCGACAAGACATCAATTGTCTGGGATATAAGATCAGGCAAATCAATTATGAAGCTTGGTGGTCATTCAAAACCGATTTATGCTGTAGATTGGTCCCCTGATGGATACCACTTAGCTACAGGTGGTGGTGATGGTTTGATTAATATATGGGATATTAGACAAAGTAATTCTGCTAGTGAAATATTAGCTCATAATAGCATTATATCAGATCTGAAATTTAGTGGTTCAGATGAAAAGTGTTTATATTCTAGTGGTTACGACAAGATTATTAACATATATAGTACTGATAATTGGTTCAAAATTTCGAAGTTAGAAGGTCATACAGACAAGATTCTAGCTTTCGACGTGCCGCAGGATAATAAATATATTATAAGTGGTGGTTGGGATAGATCTATAAAATTATGGGAAAACAGCTCCTAATAAATATTACAAGTATGTATTATATATAGAGAGGTTAAAAAATCTTGAGAATTACTTTCTCTTACTTTTACTTTTACTTTTACCATTGTATGAGGTTCGTACCCTAGGTATTGGAACTTTGTGTAATTTTTCTATTAGATCTGATAGTTTATTTTCTAACTCTTCGTATTGTGATTCTTCATCTTTGGTTTGTAATTTTATGTTATTTATTCTCTCCATAACGGCATCCAGTTTTAATTTATCATTTTCAAATATCTCCTTGATTTGAATCTGCAGAGATTCAGATTCTATATTTAGTTTGTTTAAATCATCAGACGTACTTTTGATGGCATCGTCAGCTCGTGTTATTTCTTTCTCCATGTATTCCTTTTCTGCAAATTTAGATTGCTTTTGTCTGTCTTGTTGTGCCAGTTTATCATCTAATTCGTTCTTCTCTAAGAGTAGATTCTTCAATTTAGCATCTAACTCACCCTTACATTTAAGATCCTCCAAACTTTTATTGTAAGTTTCTTCCGATTTTTGAACTTCTTCATATGTTAGGTTGTTTAATTCTTCCAGATCCTTAGAATCTTTGCTTAATTTTTCTATGATATCTATATACTCCTGATGTTTTCTCTTCATATCACTCCTCTCATTACTATAGAAGGTAACGTGGTCATCCTCTATTTCATTAAGATCATTGTAATCTTTTAATTCTGAAACTTGTCTCTCAATATCAATATAAACTTGCCCAATAAATTGAATTAATTTATGTGTCAATATTCCACTACTTAAATGGTAATTATCCGAATCACCTCCACCTGTTGTAATACCTGTTAGTTGAGACATGTCCTGTTTCGTAGGATTTGTAGAATATTCATTTTTTAATCTTTTCAAGCTGTAATAGGATTTTATTTCAATAGAGTCTTCGTTATGAGAATCAGACTTCTCATTTTTACTTCTTCCACGCTTTCTTGAATTGGATTCAAATAAATCATCTAGGTTTTCTATTTGATTAAACTTAACTTCGCTTAATAAGGATCTTTCCACATCCATTGAGTTATACTCCTTTATTGGATATACATCAGGTAATGGCCATGGAATACTTGGAGCCTCTAACCATTGCACTAGATAGCTTAAATGTTGTGAGTATATAGGTCTTAAGTCTGGTGGTAAAGTGCCTACTCTGTCTCTTAATACAACTACAGCGGCTGTAACACGTTCTAAGAACTTCGTAGATTTTTTATCATATTGTTTGCCAAAAAATAGATCACAATGATCAATTGAGTTAATGGTAGTTAGTCTAACTATTGGAGCCCTCGGAGTATCACCTCTCTGATTTCTTACATGACATATTATTTTCTGAATAAAATTCACAGTAGTATCTACCGTAGGATCAACACAGATCACCATGTCAAATTGATGAGGCTCGGTAATTGAATATTTACTTGCTTGGTAGTCACTTGAAGGAAATAAATGACAGGTACAAGAATAAGTCTTGGGTTTTTTCTGTTTGGATTTTATGGAATGTCCATCATATCTTTTAATATTGATTTTATTCCCAAGTAGTAATGCTTCAACCAGGTCCATAGTACGACCAGGTCTACAAATAATAGCGGTATTCGTTTCATATTTTTGTACCAGATTCATAAGATCTCTTAACGCTGTGAATTTACCACTTGTTTCTGCTAACTGAGCAGGTATATCTCTTGTAATAAGAGACTTGGGCATATAATGGTCAATTAGTAAGTAAGGATGTGTTGAAACATATTCACTATTCAGACACATTGTTCTCATGGATTCTAGTACAACATCTTCCTTATAGGTTGTTGTTTCAAAATATCCCAAAATATCAGAATAATGTAACGATACAATTTGCTCAGTTAACTCCTTTTGATACAAACACATGGTGGTTGGTAACCAATAATCACCAGAGATATTTCCTGAAACACCCAATGTTTGTGAGTCCACAATAGTTGGTACAGGTTTGGTATCCAGAATCTTTCGTAAATCCATTGTTCTGTAATGTTCTGCTTTCCGTTTTAAATCTTATAGTATAGTCAGTCAATTAAAAAATCTTGTTGTGCAAATAATAGTATATTATTCTAATGAAGAGATATAGTTTCTTCTGTAAATCTTGTTTTAACGTCTATTACTATTTCTATCTCAATATTGGCATTTTCAGTCTAATTTTTTTCAATAGCCGAATGCCTATAACGAATAAATCTTAAATTATTTACAAGAAACTGATTTAGCACATATACCAAATAATATATTCAAGAGAGTAAAAACAGAAAATCTTTGAGATGACAGAGATAATTGAAGTTGAAAATAAGTTAAGTGAGGATGAAATTGCCTTATACGATAGACAAATTAGATTATGGGGTATGGCAGCTCAAGCAAATATGAGATCTGCTAAGGTATTGCTAATAAATATTGGATCAATCGGTACAGAAATCACCAAAAATATAGTCTTAACTGGTATAGGACACCTGTGCATACTGGATAATCACATTGTTCAAGAAGAGGATTTAGGATCTCAATTTTTTATAGGAAAGTTAGATGTTGGTAAGTCAAGAGTTGATGCCTGTAAAGCAAGGGTGCAGGACTTGAATCCTCGTGTCGATTTAACATTTGATAACTCTTCTGTTGATGACAAGGATGAACAATTTTATAAACAATTTGATTTGATTGTTGCTACTGAATTGAATAAAAGTCAAATATCTAAATTAAACAAAATATCAAGATTATTAAATATTGCATTGTATGTCACTGGGTCTAATGGTCTTTTCTCATATATATTTGTTGATCTGATTGAATTTAATTCAGTAGAAGAGAAATTGAAGAGTAATCAAGTATCAGAATTGGGCTTCTTATCCACAAATAAGGAAGTTATTAAGGTAGAAATTCGTATTGATGAGGAAGACACTAAAAAGATTTTTGAAAAGGTTACCATGAGAAACATTTATAAGCCATTTGATGAAATGTTAGTATCTGCAAGTTTAGAAGGCAAGCTAACCAAGAGACAATCAAAGCGTGTCTCTAATATATTACCTTTGACATTTGCATCATTTGACATTGACTCTACCCAGTCAGTTTCACAAGAACAACTACAAAGTATTACTGTTAAGAAGTGTGAGCAATTGGGTATAATATCAAATAATCTGAGTCGAATCTATGTTGAACAATTCTTGAGACAGATGGGTGTTGAATTTGCACCAGTTGCCGCTGTCATTGGTGGTGCTGTAGCTCAAGATATGATAAATATATTGGGTAAGAAACAATCGCCATTAAACAACTTCATTGTATTTGATGGTATTACATTAGATATGCCAATTTATGAGCTCTAATAGTGAATACATCATATACTTGTATACTATTAATTATAATAAACATGAATTAGTAATTTCGTTTTATCATTGGAATTGATGTATAAATATATAAGATAAAGTAAAAGTATATACATATATATATAAATATTGTTTATAATAACTAAGATGATTTAACGTTTAATCAAAACAAAACAAACTTCTTAGTATGGATAAGAAAGAAGAATTTTTATTTGAATTACGATTAAAATCCTTAGCGTAATTTAGTTAAGCTTGACCACCAACAGCGACTTGTTGTAAGTGAAGCATAAAATTTTGTAGAGAAACATCATCAGTTAAGACAATAGTACCACTACCACGGTTGTTGTCTTGGTAGTTATCAGATGGATTCAATTTAGATAATAAAAATCTTGCTTGAGAACCACCAGCTTCAGTATCAATGAATCTTGGTAATGGGAATCTGTCAACTAATAATTCGGCAGCTTCCATCTTTGGTTCTTCCAATAAATTTTTGAAGTCAACATAACTTGGATCATCTTGGTAACCAGCCTTTCTCCATTGTGCAATTTGTTCACCGTGGTAAATTAAGATAAAGAAGAAAGTATCCAATAATAAGACTGTATTTGGCTTGACAGAAACAGAATCTAATAAGACTGGTTGTGGTTCTTCTTCCATTGAGAAAGATGTCAAGGTTGGTTGAATCATAATTAATGAGTTGGTAGTATCTTCTCTAGTGAAGATATGTCTATAGAATGCAGTTTCATCAGGAGAGTTATTGAAGACACTTAAGAATTGGGATCTTCTTAAATAATAGGTGAATTGTGGATATAATGAGAAATTTTCGCCTAATCTGAATGATGCTGGGTCATCCTTGTTATATTCAGCGTACTTTTGACATAATTTAATTAATGTTCTATCAATCCATCTGATAACATCAGCACCATCATCAGCTTCAGCCTTGTAAACAGCAATTCTTGCCATTAAGACAGCAGCAGCTTCTTGATCAAACGATTGAGCAATAGCTGGAGTACCAAATGGAACCAATTGATTAGCAACGGTAGTAACTCTGACACGGTTAGTACCGGAAGAATGTTGGTATGAAGTAATAAATTGGGTGTAAGCTAAGCGACCCATGTCACCTTGAGCATTCATGCCAGCTTGTGGGTTAGTAGCGACAGTATTTGAAATTTCAAAGAATACAGCGTAACTGTGGTTTGGAGATAAAGATGACATCTTCCAAGCGGAAGTACCACCGATACCAATTTCGGAATCACTGACGTTATTAGAGTCAGATTTCTTCACGGCAGAGGCATGGCCAATTAAACCTTGTAATTTTAAGTCCTTACTGGTCTTAACGGCCATGTTACCGTTGAAAGCCATCTTTAAGTAACCTTCTTCATCTTGAGCAAATAATCTTAAGAAAGATTGTTTGAAAATAGCAGTAGAGAAAGCATCAGTTAACAATAATACACCACCAGTGGAGTCTGTTAATTGTTTCATTTCAGACATACCTACTTGATCGTAACAACCGGCAAAGATATCGACAGTGTGGCCGTTATCGCAAACTCTATCAGCGATTGAGTTATAGAATTTACTAGCTTTTTTGTAATGTAGAGAACGATCGGAGTCAATATCGTGATGGGATCTCAATGGATCTTTTAATTCGGAATTAACGATTAAACCAGGGGCAATAGTGCCTGGACCAGAAGAGAATAAGATGATTCTGGCAGCAACATTCTTGAAAGTACCTTGTAATAATAAGGACGCGATGTTTAAAGCGGAACCAGTAGCTCTAACTGGTCTGTGACCAGCTGGGATAGTCCATTGATCAGGGGTTAAGTTTTCCAACAATTGGTTCAATTTGAATTCAACTTGCTCTAAAGGTAAAAAGAATCTGTTTAAAGAAACTGGAGTAACCTTTAAGTTTGGTTGAGCACCAATAGCGTTAGAAGGTTTTTGGCCAGTTAACATTTCGGTTAATTGTTCTAATTGATATTCTCTGTCACCTCTAAAGACATTACATCTGTCAATATTTTGACTGGATAAATCATGTAACTGAACAACATTTCCGTAAGTAATTAAACCAATTAAAGCATTTGGTGGTAATAAAGATAATGAAGTAATAATAGATTCCTTTAAAGAATCTAAATTTTCTTGTTCAGCAGTGATATCAATGACAAAAAAGAAAATTGGTGGAACAGTAACAGGTTTGTTTGTAATATATTCCATGGTAGTCTTGGTTAACTCTAACGGTAAGTTTTCTTGTGTCATATTGGTATATTGAGAAGGTAAATGATTTCTAGAGTTACAAATAGGACAACTCCAAGCGTTTGATCTTGGATCAATAGTACAATATGGATTCAAAATAGCCTTACATTGAGGACCAGAACAAACAACTGGATTGTATTGAGCAACATTTAATTCATCGTATTCTTTCAATGGTGTATACAAACAACCAATTGGAATCACGTTTTTGGTGGCGTCTGTTCTAGTAGATGGAAACACATTCCAAGAGAAACGGATACCATTAGTATCTTCATTAGTTTCAAAATCCATGATTTCAGTATTAATGCTAGTTTAAATAGTGATATACGCGTCTTTAGCCTCTATATCCCTTCAACAAACTCAACTAGCACTTTGTTTATTTATCCTCTTCTAGTCTTAGATCAATTCCTTCATTTTCAATTTTCACTCGACAAATTTTGGAAACGAAAAAACAAAAACACCGTGGCTTATGATGCACCTCGTTATATATGATGTACAATATTATAATAGCAATATTTATAATAATTATAATATTTGTAGTGTTGTTATTTGATTTGTGAAGGATTGTTGTGATACGGAGAGGTATATAAGCGTGTATGTCCGTTAGAAGCAGTTCCATGAAGAGTGTTGGTATTGCAGTGTTGACTGTTTTGGTGAGGTTGTGTCTGGTGTGGTTGTTCCCATCGTTGAGTAGTACTTTGGATCAAAGTGTAGAGTTCTCTACTCCGGTTACATCATACAGATCGTTACAGGAGGCTTTATTTCTTAATAGCAATGCACAATCTGATTCTACAGTCGAGTTATATAATGGTGGTGTTGTGCATCATCCCATTTTACTGATTAAAGCCATGCAGTTGGTTCCATTAAACTATCATTACCTAATATTTATATTGTTTGATTGTTTAATTGTGTTTCAATTATGGAAACTGACTAGACAAGTGAATCGTCATTTCAAGAATATAAATCTACCAAACTGGTTGCCAAGTCTGTTATATTCAATTAATCCAATTGTGATATTGAGTTGTCACAGTAAATCCACAATTATCTTCACAAATTGGTCCATTCTGGCCTCTTTATTATACGCTTTAGAAGGTAACTTATTTTTCAGTTCTTTCTTCATCGTGTTGGCCGGTTATTTATCATTATACCCAATACTTTTAGTGATTCCATTGATTAATATTGTTAACTATAATAGTGAAACACCTAAAATATACAAAACCATTTCATTATTATGTCAAGCGGCTCTATTCTCAACATTGTTTCTTTGTATCAGTTACAAGTTAAACGGTGAAAGTTGGAACTTCATTCAAGCAAACTATATGACAATCTTGAACTTCGAGATTGTGACACCAAACTTAGGTATATGGTGGTACTTCTTCATTGAGATGTTTACTGAATTTATTCCTTTCTTCAAGGCCGTCTTCAACTTATTCCTAGTCTCGATAATTATCCCAATGGCGATTAGATTCAAAGAACAACCATTATATGCGTTCATTGTATGTCTAGGATGGATCAACTTAACTAAACCATATCCCGTTCTCGGTGACATTGGTTTCTGGTTCACTCTATTAACATATTTCGCAGCTGTTTCAGGTTACATGCGTTACAAAGTGTTCTCCATGCTATTGTTCATCCATGGTGTAATGCTTTCCCCAATCTTCTACTACTTATGGGTTGGTTTAGGTTCTGGTAACAGTAATTTCTTTTACGCCATCTCTTTAGTATACGCTTTAGCTATCGGCACTATATTGACCGATTTAACATGGTCAATGCTAAGATACGAATATGATGGCGAAACCCCAGACTACAACTTGAAACTGACACAATTGTAATATGTAACACATGCATAAAAAACCGTCTTTATATATATATACTTCCTTCTAGTGTAAGTACCATAATGTTGTTACCCTCTCGGCTTTTCCACTATAAAATTTATAAAAATTTATACATTTATTTATTTATTATATGCAGAATTATAACATAAAACGGATGAGATATCAGTAGAAGACTGCAAAATAGACACATATCAAGCCCAAACAGGAATGTCAGAAGTATGTTATCACCGTTGTTTTAAAATTAATTGATTCAAGTAGCTTTTTTTACTAACAGATTACATTTATCTTTTTTATGCAGTTTACGCCCATTAACCCAAAACCATTTCTACGTGATTTAATAAACAAAAAGGTCGTTGTCACCTTGAAATTCAACAATACCAAATACAAAGGAACTCTATTATCCTCGGATAGTTATTTCAATGTCCAATTGAAGGATACTGAAGAACTTATCAATGATAAATCCAAGGGTATGATCGGCGATGTCTTCATCAGATGCAACAACATCCTATGGATTGGGCATTGTTTAGAAACAGGAGAAAAGGAATCATAAACATACCATGAGGTTCACGCAAGCATATACTCCAATGCAATATCACAATGCCTGATTAATCTACAGTGAAACACGATTATACGCACTCCTGTAATTACGTCATACCAGCTTACGGATATAGAACATAATGTCTCACATATATGATGTGAACTGTGTACTACACATATATATATACGATTATAATAAGATATAACAACTTATGCATGTATATGTACCTTTAAATTTCATCCATAGTACCTAATATTTATATATAGATGATATTCAAACTTTTTCATGAAATTTTCAGATTTTCCCGTACGGGTTGCAGATTTCACTAATAGAAACTTTTCAATTTAAATATCAATTTGTTGTTTACGTGTTTAATTAATAGTATATTGTTCAATAAGCAATACAGTATCAACTAATTCACTTCCAGAATGTCTATTACTAACTCTGTTATTGTGCCAGCTTACAAGGAAAAACTAAACATCAAGCCATTAACCACCAGATTATTTGCTGCTTTAGGCAATGATTCTTCTAAGACTACCGAATTAATCTTCGTTGACGATAACTCTCAAGATGGTTCCGTTGAAGAAGTTGAACAATTAAAAAATCAAGGTTACAATGTCAAGATCATTGTTAGAACTACTGAACGTGGTTTATCTTCAGCTGTCCTAAGAGGTTTCAACGATGCTCAAGGTGAATACTTGATCTGTATGGATGCTGATTTACAACATCCACCAGAGAGTGTTCCAAGTCTTTTCGATTCCTTAAAGACTCACCCATTCGTTATTGGTACTAGATACGCCCCAGGTGTCGGTATTGACAAGGACTGGCCATTATACAGAAGAGTTATCTCTTCTACCGCTAGATTAATGGCTAGACCATTAACCACTGCTTCCGATCCAATGAGTGGCTTCTTTGGTTTACAAAAGAAGTACTTAACTCAAGCTAAAGAAGATGATGTCAACTCCAAGGGTTTCAAGATTGCTTTAGAATTATTAGCTAAGTTACCATTACCAGCTGACAAGCCAATTGGTGAAATTCCATTCTCATTCGGTGTCAGAACCGAAGGTGAATCTAAGTTATCTGGTAAGGTTATCATCCAATACCTAGAACAATTAAAGGAATTATACGTCTTTAAGTTTGGTGCTAACAACTTAGTCCTTTTCTTGGTCTTCACTATCATTTTAGCACTATATGTCTTGTACCAATTATACTCATTGGTCTTCTAAGGATGTTGCCCCAATCATCTTTATGTATAAATAAATAATTTTATTCTATAGTAATAGCGACATCATCTCCATAAGATATGACAATTATGAACAATATTGATAACAATAATTTTAAATTTTAAAATAATATATAGATTATTCATTAGAAATAGAGTATAGTATAACGAAATTATATAATTATAAAAGGTAGGGTATAAATTTATATAAATTGATTTCAATGAACCAAAGGAAATAGAACTAATTGCAAGAATGGAGTCATTTGAGACATTTATTCTTAACGTGAAGAAAATGATCAAAGCTGATTAAAAGTACATCAGAAAAAGGAGATAAAACATGTTCTATAATTAGTATGTTCTCTTTGCTTATAATAAGGCAGCGATAGAAGTACTGTTAGTAACACCGTTGGCGATGGCAATACCTAAGAATACTTGCGCTTTAACTGGAGTTAGGTAACCACCGGATATAACACCCTTTGGAACGTCAGCAGCAGAAACAACGGCTAATGGGGAAGATTCAGTGTAGATAACTGGGATTAAACCAGAAGTTAATTTAGAAGCAGTTGAATTGGTAGAAGTACCAGAAGAAATAACGACTAAACCATTGGTGGAATAAGTAACAGATTTTACTAAGTCTTCGTTATAACCGCCATCATAGATGATTGGGATTAATGGAGCGGTGGTAGCATGTTTTAATGTGTTCACGTTTGTGAAGTTCGCATACGTAGTTCTTAAGGTAGAACTATTCTTAATAAAACTTGGTAAAGAGGAATCGAAGAACCAGGTGACGTTCTTTTGATCATCAATAGCACCAACTGGAATAGAAGAAGCGGCTTGGCCTGGAGTTGGGGCAAAGATACCAGAATAAATAACACCGTTCCTGTCAACAACTAAAGCACCTCTATTGGCAGCTTCCGTATTTTTAGCGACAATTGATGCTAAAGCAGCATCGGTACCTACAACAACAGGTTTAGGCTGATTAAATACAATAGCAGCAAAGAAACCTAAAGCTTCCAATGATTTTTCATTAGTTACAATAACGGTACCCTTAGTATCGTTAAAGGAGGAGGTTCTGTTAACACATTGAGCAACATCGTATAATTGAGTGAAGTTCAAAGGAGTGGATTGATTAAACAAAGTTGTGTAGTTGGTAGCTGGAGTAGATGTGTTTATCAATTGAACGTGACCACCTGTGATAATAACTTGTAAAGTTTCTTTTACTGGAACTGTAGAGTTTGATAAACTTGAGTAAGTCGTAATATTACTATGGTTAGAAGTAACAGTAGAATTTGTTACATTTTCAATGACAGCGGTAGGAGAAGCAGCAGATGTTGTGGATGAAGATGATACTGATGTACTCTTGTTGTGTTTCTTCTTCATTACGAAATCAATTGGGGAAGCATCGACTACAGAAGCGACTGCTAATAAAGTAGAGATAGCAATATTTAACTTCATATTGTATGTGTATTTGTATAATTTGTTTTGTTATTACAGCTTTTGTAATAGAAAATATAAGATAAAAAACTAGAGATCCAAGCCACTACTACCTAATATACAATCATATATCGAGGGACCTTATATAGTTTTGGTTGTGACACATATGATCCTTCTGAATTGCAGAATATTTTATCACAATTACTGTTTGCATATGCTTCCACTCAATTTCTTTGAAATATAGTTCAAGTCATCGGAAACACTGCCATGATTAAAATCCCTTAATAATAATGGAAAGCTGTAAATAGTATAACAGTGGTGAGTGGAACTAGAACCGTTTTACCATATTGGGTATTCTCATAATGGATTCAAATGATTTGTTGACGATTGAATTAATTTACTCAAAGACTGTTTTTGTGCGCTATAAACGAACAATGATCTGTAACTGTCAGGCCCATAGAAACATATCTCCCCACCTTAGGTAATACTACTTTTGATTGTTTCACAGTTTGTGTAACCTGATGAGACAGTGATTAACGATACTCTACTGCTTTCGAGATGATATGAACATCCAAATCAATACCTTATTACCCTTTTAAGTGGACCCATTATACTGCGGTAATTTCCTTTCTTAGGGCTTTATATGCGGAGGCTCATTAGATTTCCGAAAGAGGAAGAGAACATAAGACATATGCCTTATTAAGGACACTCTTGAGTAATTTTTGAAACCGAGACCTGCAAGTCCCGTGATGTCCTTTTCAGTAACCTTGAATGGTTCATCGATGTTATCCAGTGGAATCTAGGGTCGTGGTTGAGTTGGTATAGGTTTGGCGTGTTCCTGAGTGTAGGAATACTAGCGCTGTCCTTTAAAGGCTTCGGGTAAGTCGGTTTGTGAAAGTAATTTGATCTAGAAGCCACAAGTATGGACAATAGCGTGACTAGTTTGTAAGTGTTGTTGGTAACACTTGAAAAGTATTGGTTTAAGATGTCTGGTTGTTAAACTACATATCTTTATATATGTATGTTATATGATTATAATGCATTCTTTCTGGTCAAATAATCAAATCTTGAATATGTATAACCAATAAATGGTAAGTCCTCCTTGACTGGTGCGTTATTGTTTCCTTGCTTCATCATTTGTTCTCTTTGTTGAGCAGCTTGTGCCATGGCTGGAGAATCAGGAACATTTTCTAATTCATCAGTTGGGAAGAACCTTGTATCTGTGATGGAACTCAACTTTGGAATATAGGGAGCTTCTACTTGTCTGATGCTGTTCCAATCAACACCACGGAAGAAAGGATGGCTTTTGATCTCATCGGCACCACCGTGGCTACCAAGTCTTTGGTCGGAATGAGTTAATAAACGACGTATTAGGTCTTCAGCTTCATATGAAATATGAATATCATCAGGGAATTGTAGAGTTTGTTCGAAATTCATAATCTTACGATATGTTTCCTGTGGAGTTTCGGAACAGAATGGTGGCCAACCAATCAAACATTCATACATAATAGCACCTAACGACCACCAATCACACTCTTGACCATAACCTTGATATAAGAATATCTCAGGAGCAATATAATCAGGAGTACCAACTGTAGAGTATGCCATTAAACGACGTGATTTTCTCCATGTTTGGATTTGCTGTCTATTTGACATTGTTAAGTTAATAGAGTCAACAACCATGGTTTGCCTGTTAGCTGCGTTAGTTGCTTTGATATCCGCTTGATTCGGTCTTGCTAAACCGTTAGGCGTACTGGAAGGAGTATCTTCTTGCTGTAATAATTTCTTATAATATTTTGAGTCATGTGTCTTATGGAAACCAGTAGATAACCCGAAATCAGACAACTTAATATGACCTCTGATATCAATTAAGATATTATCAGGTTTAATATCTCTATGAATGAAACCTAGTTTGTGTACAGTTTCGATAGCAAGGATACATTCTGCCATGTAAAATCTAGTGACATCTTCTGTGAATAATTGCCATCTGATTAACATAGTCATTAAATCACCACCTGGTAAAAATTCCATAATCAAATATAAGTATTGGGCATCTTGGAAAGAGTAATATAAAGAAACGACCCATGGGGAATCACTACCTGCCAAAACATCTCTTTCAGCTTTAACGTGAGCTAATTGGTCCTTCTTATACATTTCTGATTTCAATAGTGTCTTCATTGCATAAATCTTACCAGTGTCTGTCTTTTGAACCAGTCTAACTTCACCGAAAGCACCTTTACCAATAACCTTAACGGTTTGGAAATCTTCTAAAGATAACCGAGTTCTTCTTAATCTTAAGAATTGAGATTCCTTCTTACCTAATGAGGTTAATTGTCTGTTCTTTCTTTCATCTGACCAATCGTGAGAACTTAAGCCGGCTTCTAATTCAACTCTTCTCTCATTTCTTTCAATAGCATACTTCACAGATGACTGATAGAAATTTTCAACCTTTAGTTTTACTGCAGCTGCTTTATCTTGAGTAGATTTAGTTAACAGATCAGGCCTTCTTTCAAAATACATGTAGTTACCATTTTGAGTACCTGATTTACCACCATTTTGTGCATTGGTTTGTTGTGTTTGTTGTTGTTGTACCTGTTGCTGTTGAACTTGCGTTGGCTGCTGAGATTGTTGTGCTTGTTGTGCTTGTTGTGCTTGGTGTGCTTGTTGTGCTTGGTGTGCTTGTTGTGCTTGTTGTGCTTGTTGTGCTTGGTGTGCTTGTTGTGCTTGGTGTGCTTGGTGTGCTTGTTGTGCTTGGTGTGCTTGTTGTGCTTGTTGTGCTTGTTGTGCTTGTTGTGCTTGTTGTGCTTGTTGTGCTTGTTGTGTTTGTTGTACTTGCAGTGCTTGTTGTGAATGCGATGAGCTCTGATCGTTATATAAATATTGTGGTTGGTTAAATGAGTTACTGATGCTATTGTTTTTATTACTGTTGCTATTCCTATTATTATGTCCTAAATCAGATTCAATGGAATAAATACTTGGTGAGAAACCTGTTTGTGGTTGATCTACGCCATAGTTTTGACTAATATTACTAATACTCACATTACTACCAGATTGAACCAGACTGTTTGAGTTGTTGTTATGTGTATAAAGACCTAACATTGCTGGTGGTGGAGTATTCATCATTTGATTCGGCATTGTGTAGTTATTTTGATGTGTTGGTGTAGCTGGAGAATTTAGCGGTGGAAGATCAGTAAAGCCACCACCTTGTACCTCGTTGTTCTCTTTTTCCATGTGATCCTGTAAGGATTGGTGAGAGCCCTGTTGTCTCATATAATTACTACTGAAACCAGCGGAAGGTGGTTTTGGCATCTGTTGTTGTTGTTGTTGTTGTTGTTGTTGTTGTTGTTGTTGTTGTTGTTGATAATTCGGCTGCCCGTTAGCGGAATTCGAGTTATACTGACTATAATTATTAAACATGTTATAATTTCTTATGCAATAATGATTGTCTCTTGTCTTATTCTTTTGATGTCTGTGTACTACTGATTAATTCAATTTTAAATTGAGTTAAATTAAACAAAAATTAGATGATTCAAGCTTTTAAAATTTGATCCTATCTTGTATTACGATATAACTGTTCAAACGGCGCGTAGAACTGCAAACAGATGTTGTGTTTCGTAAAAATGTATGTGTTGAAACGCTTCTCAGAAACTTGTTCTTTATTTACATGATCTGTCTTAAAAATAATTCATACTTGTTACAGGGAAAATGGGAAAATGAGAAAATCAAATGTTCAGATATTTCTTTCGTATTTTGGAAATTGATGAAAACGGAAAAAAAACAGCGAATTAGGGTTTTGAGTGTTGCCCTAATACGATACTATGGAGATATTCAACCGTTAAATGCTGTGGAATGTGTATGAATACGAGCTATATAGTCTGTTAAACAGGTGAGTGTATGTATACTAGAGGTTGGACGATAATTGTGTAAAAAACATGTATGTAAATTCTGTGGTTATAAGACAATATTTTAGTTTTATTAATTTATTACTTATATTTCGATGACAGTAATTCAAAATATTCTTGTATACTCTATGCTTTCATTCAGTTACAAATTGTAAAACGTAATATTTCAATATGTGTGTAGTTAGATATTAGAAATTTATGTAATAATAAAAGAAATATTAAGATATGATAGTAGTAATGACTGCATTGAACAATATAAGATACGAATTAATTATAAGTATCTAGCTAGAGCTATTTATATACGTATATACACATTAAAATAAAAAGATATAGTTTCTTGTAAAATGTACAATATAATGTATAGCTTAAAATTGTAAAGCAGCACCCTTTTGCTTCTTTTCACCACCTAATTCGAAGTGCTTACATCTCTTTAAGACTAATTGAGCCTTAGTCTTACAAGCAACACATTCTAATCTTAAAACAACCTTCTTGGTAGTCTTAGCTTTCTTGTGGAAAACTGGCTTAGTTTGACCACCGAAACCGGATTGTTTACGGTCATAACGTCTCTTACCTTGAGCGAATAAGGAAGCCTTACCAGCTTTGTATTGGGTGACCTTGTGTTGGGTGTGCTTACGACAGGTCTTACCTTTACAGTAGGTCTTTCTAGTCTTTGGAACGTTAACTATATTAAAAAATCAGATATAATAATAATATTATTATTATTATTCATAAAATTTGTTAGTAAAAAATATTCATAATTCTTAATTTGGTATTTCTGTCAACTTTAAATTATCTCCCTCTCTCATTTGTATTATGTTATTAAGATACGTCCGTATCAATATCACTTAGTTTCTAATGTTCTGACAATCGTCGTATTAATCATATTTTATCTCTATTATTACACCATGGTAAATCTCAAACTCGATTTCATTATCAAACCATAAACTATTATATGGACCTTCTAAATAATAGTGTCCTGTTACATTCACTATTACGCTCCTTGGTTATTGATATATCTTATCCATTACTTTATAATATTTTCATATATATTGAAATTTGCTCTTCATATTTTATTCAATTAACATAATCACATCTGTAGAGTTTATTAAAGTCAAACGGAAATACTCTTATTCATTCTTGTATAATCTATCACATACCCATTGCTACTGATCTTTCTTATTTGTCTGGTTTATTAAAAGTAATCCTAATGTTAATAACTATACATGTGTTTTAAACATACACTATATTTGTAATACTAACATACAACTGGAATATTCAGATTTCCTAGACATACCGCGTACCGGCAAAAATTGGATCTACCCATTGGGTCTCTACACCGCCTGGGCTGAAACCCTGCCTACGGAGAACTAAAGTGGTAGGGAGTCCCCCTGTCTAAAGCTAGGCTCAAACTATTTGCTAGGCGGAAATTGCGTTTTCCATCCGCGTCGCATCGCAACTTTTGAGAAATTTGGAAATATTTCTTTTCATTCCATTTTATAAAATAATTAATATTTTGTTTTTATACAATGTACGGATGTTAAAATACAAGATGTATGGATGTTGAATAGTCATTTAAATATTTTGTTATTGGTTTTGTCTATTATATATATATATGAAATTGGAAGAATATTATCATTATGAAACCTGTAGATGCAGAAGCAGGTTTCCCTTACTAGATCTTGTGAAAATGAGCATGATATTTGATCATGCAACTCTCTATAAAGTAAAAGCCTGGAGTTATTATATCATTCGCCTGTAAGTCTCTTCTTTGCAACATCCAGGATATCACTATCGTCCACGTATACTAAGTTATCTAATACCGGATTTTGACTAAAAGGGTATCCACATTCAGTATTAGGACACATAACTATAGCGTAGTTTTGTTGAATTAAACACTTGTGTAAGTTTGTTTGACAATCAGGGCACTTTGATAAGTTGGCTTGTTGTGTTTTATTATTCGATGTGGATGCTTCTATTTTATCCTTTGGACTTGTCATTTTATATTGTTTTATGAATCTGTATATTCCCCTTTATCTCTATATAGGACCACAGTAACTCTCAGACAACTGGATATGTTATTGAACTACACAGTACAACGTTTAATCTAGTCACTATAGAGATAGATATATATATAAATATTTTTTTGAAAAATTCATCTCATCGCGGAAATCTTAAAGGAAATTGATATTTAAATATAATTAATAAGGATAGTGATAATTGCCACACATAAACGTTTTTAGAGTCCCTTTCGAATAAAAAACTACGAACTATAGCTTATAACTCGAAGAACCAGATATTTAAAACTTACAAATGGTTAGAGTCGGTCCAGAAACTTATAAGCGTCTACAGAATGATTCATCATGCATCAGAAATATTTGTATTGTTGCACATGTCGATCATGGTAAGACATCCCTTTCAGATTCTTTATTAGCCTCGAATGGTATTATATCCCAAAGGTTGGCTGGTAGAATACGTTATCTAGATTCTAGACCAGATGAACAACTGCGTGGTATTACCATGGAATCGTCTGCTATATCATTGTATTTCAGAGTCTTACATAAGCAAGAAAACTCTGATGAACCATTAGTTAACGAGCATTTAATCAATTTAATCGATTCTCCAGGTCATATTGATTTCTCAAGTGAAGTCAGTACTGCATCTAGATTATGTGATGGTGCTGTTGTATTAGTCGACGTTGTCGAAGGTGTTTGTTCCCAAACAATCACAGTCTTAAGACAATGCTGGATTGAAAAATTGAAGCCTGTATTAGTACTAAATAAGATCGATAGATTAATTACAGAATTAAGATTGACTCCTCAAGAAGCTTATATTCATCTATCTAAAGTTATTGAACAAGTTAACTCCGTTATCGGTTCATTCTTTGCTGGTGAAAGACAATTAGATGATTATTCTTGGAGAGAACAGCTAGAACAGAATGAAAACGCCGAGTACGTTGAAAAAGATGATTCTGATATTTACTTCGATCCAAAGAGTAACAATGTCATTTTCGCCTCTGCTGTCGATGGTTGGGGTTTCAACGTCGGTCAATTAGCTAAATTTTATGAACAAAAACTAGGTGCTAAGAGAGAAAACTTACAAAAAGTTCTTTGGGGTGATTTTTACATGGATCCAAAGACTAAGAAGATAATTAACAATAAAAGTTTAAAAGGTAGAAACCTAAAACCATTGTTTGTTTCTTTAATATTGGATAACATCTGGAAGATCTACGAAAGTATCATAATTGAAAGAGATGATGATGCTATCAGTAAGATTACCAATGCATTAAACATTAAACTAATGCCCCGTGACTTAAGATCTAAGGATAATAAACAATTACTAAGAACTGTTATCAGTCAATGGCTACCTGTCAGTACAGCTGTTTTATTAACTGTTATCGAAAAGTTACCATCTCCAGTAGCATCACAAAGGGATAGATTAGATACAATATTAGGTGATGAATCCTCAATCGAGAATGTTGATCAATCTTTAATTGATGCTATGAAAATTTGTGACAGAAATGGTCCTACAAGTGCATACGTATCAAAGATTATTTCTATCCCTAGAGAAGAATTACCTATCACTATTGGTGATGAAACCTCTCCAGATGCTATAATGGCAAGAAGCAGAAGAGCAAGAGAAGACGCCTTAAATGCAGCAAGAAGGGCCGAATTGGCTGAAAATATGGCCAAAATGGAAATAACTGAATCTAACAAGGAATCTAATGGCAATGATCTATACAAGAGAGCTAAGGATACTATAATAACCCCAGAATTAGAAGAAGATGAACCTACCAAGGGTAGAACTGAAAAGAAGAAAACAGAAGAAACCTTCCAAATTGTTACTGAAGCTGCGCCAGCTTTAGATCTTGGTATCGACTTCCAATACGAAGAACCTGAAGATGATGAGGTCGACGATGGTGGATTGATTTCAGATTTCATCCCAACTGATATCGATCCAAATGATCCAATGAACGCTTTGTTTGAATACGAAGAAGAAGATCCTTTTGCGATTCCAATTTCCACAGAAATCAGTGTTCAATATGAAGAAGAGGAAGAAGAGGACTTGTTTGACGAAAAAGATGAAGTACTAGTTGGTTTCGCTAGAATTTACAGTGGTGCTCTTCAAGTTGGCCAAGAGATTTCTGTTTTAGGCCCAAAGTATGATCCAAAACATCCAACTGAACACATCCAAACAACAACTATCACCAATCTGTATCTATTCATGGGTAAGGAATTAGTTCCACTAGATTACTGTCCAGCAGGTAATATTGTTGGTATCCGTGGTTTAGCTGGTAAGATTTTGAAGAACGGTACCTTAATTCAAAAGGGTATCAATGGTATTAATTTAGCTGGTGTTAACCTTCATTCTACTCCAATTGTCCAAGTTGCTGTAGAAGCAGTTAATCCTGGTGAAATGCATAAATTAGTTAGAGGTTTGAAATTACTAGAACAAGCTGATCCTTGTGTTGAAACATATGTTGCTGATAACGGTGAACACATTCTATGCACTGCTGGTGAATTACATTTAGAAAGATGTCTAAAGGATTTGCAAGAAAGATTTGCTGGTATTGAAATTTCACGTTCTGACCCTGCTATTCCATACAGAGAAACTTTCTTATCAACATCCGATATGAACCCAACAAAAAATGCTGAATTAGGAAGAGGTGTAACAGAATCATTGATTGGTAAATACAAAATGAGAGTTAGAACCATACCTTTAATCGATGAAGTTACTTCATTCCTTGACAACAATTCATCTAGTATTAATCATCTGTTTGGTAATAATAATAATGAAGGTGTGGTTAGAGAAGGTCTAGAAAAGGTTACTCTAAGTCGTGAATCGTTCATCAAGAAGTTTGAACATGTTTTAGAAAAAGATGAAAAGAATAAGAAATATTTTTCCTCTTGCATGTCAAAATTGGTTACCTTTGGTCCAAAGAGAACTGGTTGCAATATTCTACTATCTGAAAATAATTTATTAAGTAGTTTACTTGATAATACAAGTGGTAAGTTCGAGTATGCTGATCCATTAATCAATGGTTTCCAATTATCTGTTAATGAAGGTCCATTAGCCAATGAACCTGTTCAAGGTATGTGTATTATCGTTGAAGATATTCACGAAATGTCGGAAGACGAAATAAATGCAATTGAAGATCCACATTATCAAACTGATATTCCAGATATCTCTGGTAAATTCATCACCCAAACTCGTGATCAAATTCATGAATCATTCTTGGATTGGTCTCCAAGAATTATGTGGGCTATGTATACTTGTGATATTCAAACTTCTGTCGAAGTACTAGGTAAGGTTTATGCAGTCGTTCAACAAAGACAAGGTAAGATTGTTTCCGAAGAAATGAAGGAAGGTACTCCATTCTTCCAAATTGTTGCTGAAATCCCAGTTGTCGAAGCCTTCGGTTTAAGTGAGGATATCCGTAAGAAGACATCAGGTGCAGCTCAACCACAATTAGTTTTCTCTGGTTTCGAATCTATTGACTTAGATCCATTCTGGGTTCCAACTACAGAAGAAGAATTAGAAGATTTAGGTGATATTGCTGATAAAGAAAATATTGCACGTAGACATATGAATATGATCAGAAGACGTAAGGGTCTATTCGTTGAAGAGAAGGTCATTCAAAACGCTGAGAAACAACGTACTCTAAAGAGAAATTAGAACATTCAATATCGTGCATATACGCCATATCATTACAATTTATCTATAAAAAGTATATACATATTGGTGCTTCACCTATATATCATTTTCTGCAATTTTCAAAGAAATTAAACTAGTTTTTTGATATGTTATTCTATATATGTTCGAGTATTTCTTTTGTTGTTGTATTACTTCCAATTTTCAGCGCTTTCTGAAATATTAGTTGAAATATAAAATTTAAAGATAAAGAAAAAATGAGATGATGAGATGTATACAAGAACAAAGAGATACTACAAGAGCTAAAGGCAGTACCGGAACGGTTGTAAAGAAGATATCCAGTATGTCATCAAAATCAGAAATTAATATCAACACCCAAAGTATTAATAATAACAACACCACGTCGATAGAAGTTACATCTAAAGATGGTCCAATTCCTATTAACCTTATGATGCAGGAAGGTGTCAAAGCATTAACAAAGATATTGTCAAACCAGCTACAGGATAGAAAGAGTTTTGAGAATGCTGAGCATTCTATGCAGTTTGTAATAAGAAATAACTCAAATAAGAAACTGAAAGACTTAAGCATAAATGAATCAAATGACTATGGGATTGAAGATGAAGATATAGTAGAAATGGATAACCAAAGTAACTATCATGTACATTCCCCAAGAGATGGTACAGAAATTGTTATAAATGGTGATATGAATACATTTCTAGACAGTGAGTTTGCTGATCCAGAATTACATATTAATGGCAATGAAGCAGAAATAATATTTGACTATGAACATGATGATTTAACTGATGTACCAGAAGGTATCAGCAAAAAGATATCAGAGATGATCGAATCTGTATTACCTGGAAGTTTATCCACAGATGTCCATGGTAGGTTACATGCGGTGGTGAACGGGGATGAGTTAAACATAATAGAAGAAATAGATAGTGATGATGAATTAAATAATACAGGAGATGATAGACGACATAACCTTCTACCGCATGGTCAATTTGATTCCATGATGGATGATGAAAGAGGTGAGGACCCAGGTGAAAGGGCAGGTATGTTCGATACACATACACGCATAGATAATAAAGGAGATGATGATGAAGATGAAGAATACTTTGATCATGAGGATGGCTATTGTCCACATCACCATCACCATCACCATCATCATGGACAAGAAGAGCCATCTAAATTCAAGAATTATAACTATCATAACTTTGATTACACTTTAAATAAAGGGAAAGTACCCGACTTTTCAGTACTGATAGAACCTAAAAAGCCTATGTGCATGTTTTGTGAATATTATATGGTCTTTGGTGAACCACCTAAGAATATGATAAAATGGTATAATAATGCATTTGGATATAACCGATTACCAATGAATGGTAGCAATAAAAATAATAACGGTGGTGATCATCGTAATCAGCATAATCACACAGAACAGCAGCAACAACAACAGCAAGGTGGCCGCCGAAAGAGAAGTCATTAATATGTTTATGAATTTATATGTATGTGTATTTTACTTATATATTTATATGATGGATCAATATATTTAATATTTGCACCAGTCTCTGTTATTACATAGTTTGCATATGTACAGTATCTGAAAATTTTGTTATATTTGATGATTATGAAGTATTTGTTGTGTTGTTGTGTCTTCTTTCCTTCCTCGATTCGTATTCGTGTAATAGCATACACATACACGTTAACACTTGTGTATTCCAGCTAACATCTAATGCACTTGCATTGCTGTTTGCTGGTTCTGTTTCCCTTATTTGTAAATTAGCTAGTCTGTATGTTCTTCTCTTCGGTAGTACTGTGACATCGTCATCCGAATATTTAGCCCAAACGGGTAAATAACCCAGTGGTCTTCGTACTGTATTACTATTATTCGATGCATTGCTGTTGATATTTACAAAATTTGGTGTGTTATCATCTAGTATCAGAAGCTTAATATCATTAGACCCAAAAGGTGAGGCAAAACTGGAGAACCCAAACCATCTCAACGGTATCGAATCCAACGAAGTATCAATATCTTTATGATTATTGTAATTAAACATTTTTAGCATCTTACCATTATAGAACTTCAGTATATGTTCAATTCTTAAACCCCACGCTGTCGAATTGATATTACTATTAAATTCCTGAGAGGTTTCTTTATAAATTGTACAAAACAAAAATTTAATGACTTTGAAACCTTCACATTCTTGAACAATATCGTATTTCTCTTCAGAGTTAGTATCTATGTCTTCATCTTTAATAATTTCATACTTGTATATCTTCATTATAGATTCGTTCTTGTTAGTACCAAAGATACTTTTGATGAGATTTGAAGGAATTGCTTGAAACAATGGTATTCCAAGTCCGGTTTTCGCATCAATATCCTCGAATTTCCTTTTGTTTTCAAGAAAGCTCATGTATGATTCATTGTTTGGAAAAGTAAAGAAACCTCTTGTCAACAGTATTGATATAAATGGTATATTTCTTATGGAATTAAAAGTTGGGGCTCTATTAACAAACCCCTGTCTTTGAAGATCACCTATCGTATAACTCTCTGACATGTATGTATCCAGGGTTTCCATATCGGAAACTACAGTATTCACATCATCATCACCATTTGCCTGGTATGTACTCTGATCAAAAATAGTGTTCTGATCATCGGTATTTGCATTGTACGTTCCTACAGGAGTTCTCAGCTGCTCATTATGGTTTCTGGGGTTATTATTTCCTCTTCTGTTTCCTATTAGCGATCTAACTCTATCCATGTGTGAAACACTTTAGGGACTGTGTGCAGTAGAATATCAAATTGAAGATTATGTATATCTCACTTAAAATATGCCATCGTAGTCTTACGCATCGCCTTAATTTATAAATAATAACGCGATATTTTTTGAAAATTCGATAAACGAAAAGTTAATTAAACGCCATTGTGTTATAGAAGAGAACAAAATAGAGGAAAGGAACAACAGTTAAATACTCTAGAAATCACATATTACACCGATTAAGATGGGTTTAGACCAAGAAAAAATCAAGAAGAGACTTTCTCAGATCGAACTGGATATCGATAAGATGAACCAGATGATTGATGACAATTTACAATTGAACGATACTCATAAGACAGACACGAAGAAAGAGGACGGTATAAAGGATAAAGAAAGCAAACCAAAGGCTGAAGAATTGATATTAGAGTCTGAAAAGGGTTTAGATCTAGGTAATGATGAAACTACCGAAGAGAAAGAAGAGAAAGGACGCGTTTCTTCTATAAGAGAAGGATTAGAGAAGGACAATGTAGATGAAACCACACAAACTGAGATCGCGGTAAAACAAGAGAAGACGTCTGTTGAAGTTAAAACCACATCTATAGATATACCGAATGATATAGATGCTTCTTTACCTAAAAAACTAGATCCAAAAGAAGATTCAGAAGACGTATCTAACAATGACAGCTGGGATGAGACAAGTGAAGAAGAGGAAGACGCTACCGTAAATAATGAAGAAGTAGCTGTCGCTGAACAAATTGTGATTAAAAAGGAAGAAAAAGTAACATATACCACTATTGACAATGCTAAAACTAAAAGCGATACCAGCAAAATTGTTCTACCAAAACATACTGACGCGTCAGGTAGTAGCCCACCTAAATTCGATACAGAACCTATACCTGTTACTGATGCAGGCGCTAGAATCAGATCACGTTCAAACAACCCATTCAGAGTAATATCGGTCGGAAATGTTGCAAGTGAGAAATCTAGTCGTAAAAGTTCCATGGAAAGCTATAGAAACACAAATAGACAATCATCCATGGGTGAAACCCTAGCTGATGAATCATCTAGCACAAACGGTGATAAATTACAAAGTAAACACGAGTACCTAGTGACGAAATGTACCACACTAACTAAAGAAATAGAATATTTAGGTAGAATGTTAGAAGAAGGTAACTTAAATGTCAATGATACAAAGAAACTAAAATTAGCTCTAGATAAATTACAAGAATATCTAGATCAAAAGATGAAGGAGCGTTACGAAGTTGGTGTATTACTAAGTCGTCAACTAAGAAAGCAAATCGATAGAGGTGAAAATGGACAATTCTGGGTAGGTAACAAGTAGCTAAATCCCTATGTAATATACTATAATTTAATATTCTATATAGTCCTTATTTAGAAACAAAATTTACGGAAAACAAAAAACGAAAACGAAAAACAAATTTGTTAAGTGGCTTTTGTCATTTTAAATACAATGGAAACCCCAGTTGTCTCTTGATCAATAGGAGCAATACTGAGAGTTTTTGTATACCAAGCCTAGGGGATTATAACCATTAGGGTTACAAATTTGTATTATAATACAGAAACGCCACGAAGACACAAGCATTTCGCATTGAACTATTTATCAATAGTTTATTTCCCTGAAAATTGCACATAGTGGACACATAGAGGAACAGAAACGGTAATTGCATTACGTGCAAATAGAGGGTGAATAATTCACTTAAACAGTATTTACAAGCTAAATATACAATGCCTATTAAGAAAGATTCGGCAGGTTCCCCAAGAAGCATCGATGTCTCTGCCACTATTAATAGATCAAATTCACTTCGGTCTGCGACAGAGAACAATAGCGAAGATAGTATGAAACCTTCATCATTAACATTAGAGCCCAATCCTTTTGAGCAAAGTTTTGCCTCCACCAAGAAACCAGTTACCGCTAGCAATTCCACAGCAGGTTCACCGACTGGGGTCCTGGGTAGTTATAGAATAGGGTCTAGTGTTGCTGCAAATAATAGAGTCCCCTATCCCAAAGGTGTTGCAAACAGTTTTTCAAACCCATTATTCTCAGGTCAACGTCCAGTCATCCAATCACCACCAATTCTAACACCAAATGTTTCTAAGAAATTACCTCCATTAGTACCACCAAATTACAACCATCAATCTCCAACAGACGAAGCCATGACAATCACTGTACCGCGTAGTAATAATGGAAGCAATACAGGTACTACACCTGGTTTCTTGTCTTATTTACCAAGAACAGGTCTTACACCAAATGAATCTAGTATGAGATCTGGTTTAACTCCAGGTTCAATAAATTCAAATTTCAATTATCCATTATTACCATCATTAAGTAGCGGTGGAGCAGGTGCTACTACATCAGCTGCAGTATTAAATACAGCAGTGAACTTGAATATAAATAAGAATGGTGTCATTAACCCACTATTGACACCAGGTATAAGTGCGATATTAGGTTATTCAAATTTCACATCAACAAATAATAACCTAAGCACTTCTCCTGCTCCATTATTTAAGACTATGCAGCCAACAAATGGTAGTCCAGAGCAAGATATTGAAGACTCTATTAAGGAGGAAGACAAAGACACGATATATTCCAAGAAATCTGGTTTAAAACGTAAGTTAAGCGTATCAAGTTTATCAAATCGCAGACCAAATAAAAAGAATTTAACCGACGTGCCGATAACTGCAACAGAAGATACAAGTGGCACTAGCACGCTTTCAGGTAATAGTGAAGTTAGTATTAGAGAAACACCAGAAGAACAAGAGCGCAGAAGAAAAGAATTCTTGGAAAGAAATAGAGTTGCAGCATCGAAGTTCAGAAAGAGAAAAAAGGAATACATTAAAAAAATAGAAGGTGATATTAGGTTTTATGAAGAAGAATATAATCAAATGTCAGATTTGGCATTTAAATTAATGCCTGTTGATAACATAACGGATCCAAGTTCGATTTTGTCGTTATTAGAACAATCCATCAGTAATAATGACGTAAATACATCACTAACATTAGTTAATCATATTAAACAATTGTTAATAGCTACAAGACTGTATCAAAGAAAGGGTATAAATCCGATAGAAGATGATAACTTTGAGGAACCAATGAAAAAGAGCACTACTAAGAAGAAACTTAACGACAAGTCATTAGAAATTCCCAGAAGTAAAGAAAATTCTACCTCTTTAAGTCCATCGATATCGACGTATCTAAGTTCTATAATGCCCTCAGATCCATCAACATCCATCCAACAAGAAACAATACAACCATCTGTTAATAATACTGGTGTGACAATAAATAGCACAGTTACAGACGCGAATGAAAATGGGACTAATGATGAATCAATCAAGAATAATTGATTAATTGATGTTTACTGTATTATCTCATTGTATATACCTGATATATATATATACTTCATACTTCATACATTTTGCCATAATGGTAAGTTTTGTTAAATTAGGCTGCAGATCATGACTCTTTTTCGCTTTGTTCGCTTTATAAAAAAGAATGACTAAAATTATACTTTTATCATACATAACACGACATATACTCGAAAGAACTATACAAGAACATATCCAAGATTGCCATGAGTTATAACTATTTGAAGTCTGTTAGAAAGGTTGTTTGTATTGGTCGTAACTATGCGGCTCATATTAAGGAATTCAACAATCCAACACCAAAACAACCATTCTTCTTTTTAAAACCAACCACAAGCCTAATCACTCCATTGCCAGATGCTAAATCAGAACCAACTGACTCGGATGCTACTTTTAAAGGTTTTAACGAAGACGGTACCAATCCATCACCTGTATATATCCCAGGGAATGTTACTGTCCATCATGAAGTTGAGTTGGCATTGATTATGAAGAATAACTTATCCAACATTGAACCCAGCGAATTCACCCAGAAGGATCTATTAGATAACATCTCTGGTTTTGCCTTGGCTTTTGATTTAACTGCAAGAAATGTCCAAAGTGATGCCAAGAAGAATGGTCTACCGTGGTTTTTCGCTAAGGGTTTTGATACTTTCTGTCCAATATCTCACATGATTCCTGTAACTGACATTCCAGATCTGATGACTACCGATATGGAAAAATTACCTAAAAGATTCAGATTAAAATGTTACGTGAATGACGAATTAAGACAAGATGACCATTGCGGTATGATGCTAAACCCATGGAACAAGGTTGTTAGTAACATCGCCAAGTGTATCACTCTAGAAACTGGTGACTTGGTACTAACCGGTACTCCTTCTGGTGTCGGCCCTGTCGAAGTAGGCGATATATTAAGAGGCCAACTGTTCGTCGACGACAAACTGCTAATAGATATGAAGTTCGATTGCCAATCGCGTCCAGGCGACTACCACTACGTACCTTCATAGACGTTTACAATTGATCTTCTACGTATTTATCGATCTGTACATAGTATCTTACATACACAATTAAATAAATAAATATAAGGCCGAAGAAATTGCCGTGTTTGAAAATTATTGGTAATTATTCAAAACAATATCTGTTCTTTGTTTCGTGAATATTATATATATATATATCACAAGCATAACGATAGTAGTATCTGAAAGGCATTGAGTGAGACTTATAGAGAAGGAGGCATTCGTATTATTAGTTGAATCGTGATAACAATTAAACTGCAAGTGATAGAAATAGAGAAATATGCTCACTATTATGCCCATGAAATCTGCGTTTCAACAGGGCACCATGATGATAAAAGGTAGAATTGGTACCGTAAGGTTATCTACACCTATGCATTTGAGAAATAGAACAGCGGTGCTGTTCAATAGACGTTTTTCAAAGGCTTTTTCCAGGAATGATATTAGAAAATCTGGGGGATCTGAGATGGTCAAAAAGGCCAAAGCTGCAGCCTCAAAATCAAACAAAAATTATATATATAACCAAAATGTTCCTATGAAATGGGCTCTAATAACTGGTGTTACGTTAGTTATTGGTACAATTTTGTTAGTTTCCAGACATGATACCGAAGATTCCAACCTTGACCATGATTCCGATAAAAATAGAAAGAAGAGACACAGTGCTGTATATCGCAGAGTTAAAATATTCAATAATAATTGGGCTTTTTTCTGTTATTCCACATTACCATTAAATGCGATGTCAAGATTGTGGGGCCAAGTTAACTCTCTGACGTTACCTATGTGGCTAAGACCGATTGGTTTCAATTTTTACTCATATTTATTTGGTGTCAATATAGATGAAATGGTGGATCCAGACTTATACCATTACGCAAACTTATCTGAATTCTTCTACAGACAAATTAGACCAGAAGTTAGACCAATTGCTATGGGTGATAACGTTATTGCATCCCCAAGTGACGGTCAAATTTTACAAATTGGTATCATAAATTCAGAAACTGGGGAAATTGAACAAGTGAAAGGTTTAACTTATTCTGTTCAGGAATTTTTAGGTACTCACGCTCATCCAATGATGACTAAAAGCGATAGTAATTTATCTCAATTAACTGATGTCACAGAAGAAGAAAAATTGGCTAGGTTATACAAGCTTAATCGATCTCAAAGTAACCTTTCTACACAAACAGATGTATCGTCAGAAGTATCGATTTCAGATGTCAGCTCTGATGCATCCACTCATCTCATCAACTTCGAAGATGAAGGTGATAAAACAGTTCAATATTCGAAGAATTCCCCAACCACAACTAAAACAATCAAGTTACTAAATGAGTTAACTGTAAATATTCCAAGTTATAGATCATTCAAAACTGATCCATCAAAGAACATAGAATTGTTCTTTGCGGTTATCTATTTATCTCCTGGTGACTACCATCATTATCATTCTCCAGTAGACTGGGTTTGTAAGTTACGTCGTCACTTCCCAGGTGATTTGTTCTCCGTTGCTCCATACTTCCAAAATAATTTCCCAAATTTATTCGTTCTAAATGAACGTGTTCCTTTGTTAGGATATTGGAAATACGGTTTCTTCAGTATGACACCAGTTGGTGCTACTAACGTCGGTTCTATTAGATTAAATTTCGATGAAAAATTAGTTACAAACGTTAAGAGAAGGAAGCATTTGGCTCCACATACATGTTACGAGGCTACATATAAGAACGCAAGTAAACTATTGGGTGGTATGCCTTTAGAAAAGGGGGAAGAGATGGGTGGCTTTAAGTTAGGTAGTACTGTCGTATTATGTTTTGAAGCTCCATCTGATTTCAAGTTTAACGTCAGTAGGGGAGACAAGGTTAAAGTGGGGCAAAAATTAGGTGCAGTCCAAGATGATTCTTCAGACTAAGATGAATAAAACTTGGATAGCCTTAAATATATAATATTCGACCATATTTGTATGCTATTAATTTTTAAACATGAATTCCTAAAAGATGGAATCCAAATTACTATCTTCTCTAAATTATATGTAAATATTTAAAAACTGATCAATACCGATTACATTTTTATTATTATCGTTTGTAATATAAAGAGTCTTATTTTATATTTTCTCTTTTCATCCACAGTTCGATTTCATAATCTGCTACGTCACCACTGTTTTCATCTGCACATAACATGTCCAGATTGTAACCGGTTGATTCATCTGTGGCGCGTGTTGTATTTAGCTTTTTGTCAAATTCTGTATCTAACTCTATCATATTTAAGTCCTTAAGACCTAATTTATCTAGCAGTTTTTTACCAAAATTCATTTCGTCTTGAACATTCATGGTAGAACTACCCTTCTGGTTGTACTTTTCCATCTTACTAACTAAGGCCAATTTAAGATCATCGACATCCTGATATATTGGTTTGTCTAGTTCCATAGGTTGAATGAATATGATCGTACCTTTATCAAAGTAATCTTCAGCCTTCATCTGTTCATTAAATTCCAATTCTAACGGATAGTAATTATCTACGTTAATTTTTAAGCATTTGATTGTTCTAATATCAGGTAGTAAACATGGTGTAAATAAAGTCTTCGTTGATTCAAATTCAACACCATTAAATTCAGAATTGTGATCTTCTAAAGTAACTTCAACTATGACACCATTAATTGGTTTATCAGTATTCGCATCTTTAACAACAAGGCATCTAAGTTCAACAGCCAAACTCCAGAAATGTTTTAGTTCCTGTAAAGGATATGGTTCCATATACATTGGTAGAATTGACATGATTAAATAAGCAATCGATTCAACACTTGAAGTTTTCAAGGCATATTGACCAGAACCTAAAAATAGAAAACCAAGAGCCATATTTGTAGCCATGTACTTACCATAGTGAGATTCTTTTTGAATTGCCTCCTTCATCTTACCACTGTTGTCTTCTTCTGAATTTTCACCGGTATTTATGCCTTCTTCTTCACTGTCGATATCAGAAGAATAATTTCCATCATTCTGTTCATTCGTACTTCTATCCATTTCATCGATCGTGTTAGTTGTAGAGGCATTTGTATCATCTGTATTTTTATCAGATATCTGAGTCTTTGCAGATTGTTTATAAAGATCAGAGAATTTACCAGTAACAATTTCATGCAGATATTTAACTCTTCTCAACGTTTCGATATCACCTGTAGCACACATTATCATACTGGTAGATATTATTAACGTATTTACAAGAACAGTTATTGTCTTAATGCAAAGTTTGAAATCAGCACCAGATGAGAAAATATCTTTATTATTTCCAGGATACTGGTAGAATGGTAAAAATCTGTCAAGCAATAAAATCAGGCAATTACGAATCTTTATATTTCCAGTAGATGCAAACTTTAGACCAACAGATAATACTCTACCGGCAATTGTATAATATATCGGCAATTTATTACTGTCGATCCTTATGTTTAATGAAGATGGTTCAATGTCACCTAGTAAAAATGACAGGTCATCGCCGATTGAGTCCCACATAATCATATAATGAAACCATTCTCTATACATGTATAGTTCTGGCCTATATGTTATGATATGATCATTCATATCTGGTTTAATTCTATCTGCTATTGATTTATTGTTACTTCTCAGGAAAATAAATGTTAGAGAAATCAATGCCCCGATTTGAGAGTTTTCTGGGATCCAACTCTTCTCTTTCTCTAAGCTTTCACTTATGATCGAAAATAGGCCGTTAACTAATTCAGGATCTTGGCATATTCCGACATTATTCAAAGCATCAAATTCAGAATCATTCATTTCCGTTTCAGAGATAATATCATTTAGTTCATCCGAGATATCTTTTTGAGTACTATCTTGGCCTCCCCAATTGTTACCAGAGCTTAAGTTAATAAGGCCAATTGCGATACCAACGGCAATACGATAACTCTCAATAGCTAAATATTCATCTTGTACTTTTAACAAGCTTTTAAATTCGTTTAATAATGTATGACTTGTCTTCTTATTCTGAGAATCTTGTAGAACTAAACCAAGACCAACCAAACCAGCCATTTGAACTTCGACACTTATATTCAGATCATTTGAACCAGGTGGTAATAATGCAACAACGTGAACACTTAAAACTTTCATTATTTTATAATCTCTTGTTTTTCTACAACTGGCACACATACCTAATAAGAGACCAACACTCACAAAGGTTAGTTTCGGACTTAAATAATTATAAATATGCCATTCTTCTAATTTCTTAAGATGACCATTCAGACCTAAACCCAATAGGAACCCACCAAATGTAGAATTTAATTCAGCTGGTTTATTATAAGCAATCCAACTACCGGTAATCCCAGGAGAATTCTTTGAGATTCTTAAACCAGATGCGACACCTGTGTGGAAATTAGCCCATTCTAGTACATTCTCTGAAGTTTCGCTATCAGTTAAATTTAATTTACTTCCGTTTGGAAATATGATCATATCACTAATTTTAGGGATGTTCCACTTTTGAGTTGACAATGGAACCTCAGTCGAATACATAACTGCACCATTGCCTATACCAGCTGTTGCCATTCTAAGGGAAATAATCATTAAAAATATTTTCTTCTTGGCTAAAATTCTTGTATATTCAGTACTGGATGTAATGAAATGAATTCTTTGTGGTATAGAATTGTTTAATAAAGTTACAGTTTGTCTGAATCTTTGATCATTTGGGAAAATCAAATCAACATTCTGTTTTAGATCAATGTCATTCTCTTCTCTATCGTTCGATTTACTGTTCTGCTTTTCAGATATGTTAATAAAAGCAGGTGAAGTAGAAACAGTTGGATCTTGTGTGTTCTTTATAATATCAGCCAACACATTGAAAATATCGGATGGCTTACTCTTTCTTACCTTATGCTCGGTGTAATTCTGAATATTGACGTTAAATGACTTAAAGTTGTCGACATTTTCCTTGGAGTCAAATTTCTTTATTTTATTTGTGATTTGTAAACACCTTTCTAGATCAGGTCTAGATATTAATGATAAATTTAATTTGATATCTGGTTTTGATAAACTATTTTCTACTATCTTTAGTAGATTAACTATAGGAGCAGAAATACCTATTGGGTAAGTTTTAATTTCATTAGATGTTATATCTAACTCAGAAAGTATATCAAGGATATATTCCTTAACAAACTCTGGAGAATGAATAATTTCATAGAATCTTAATGTCTTGTAACATCTAGGAGATATTAATAGGTCGATTTTTGAGGGTTTGTCTACTAGCCTAGAGAAACTGATGAATGGTGTAATTGGAATTTGACTATTTTCAGTGATACTATATAGAGATTTCATAATTGAAGGTGGTTCATCTAGTGGGCGTGCAAAATTACTCTCTGACGAAATGTTTGAAGTTTGTTTTTGAAACATCATATCTGAGCCTAAATTTGCTTCATCTAACTCATAATATTTTTTCCATAAATATGGCCAATCCATCATACGAATTGCGATACCCAAAAATTGGTTCATTTTATGTAATTCGTCCCTTCTTAAAATATTTAAAAACAACTCCTCTCTTATTAAGTGAAATCCCATTACTATTTTAGATATTAATATGCTGTTGTCAGTGGAATTTACTGGGAAAAACTGGAATGATAATGCTTTCGCAATAAAGCCCATATTTATATCAGATTCATCAAAAGTTGGCACATTACCATACGTTAGTGGAATTATCAAGTTTTTGAATAATTGCGCTAGGGCGTCAAATTCATAGTATTGATTATTCTTTTTATTATCAGAACTTTGATTACAAATATATTGCCATGAAAATAATATTAAATAATACATTTGTTCTGATACAATTAGCTTCAATGCTGTGAAACAAAGTTTAGTAAAACTATTCCTTGGATATGTTAATATTTTTCCCATTTTCATATATATCGAGTCAATCAAATTATTTCTAATCATTGAGTAGTTATACTGGTTATTAGTTTCTGATATATTTTTATCTGAAGTTGGGACAGTTAATCCGCATGAAAATACATCTGCAAATGGATTATAAAGTACGATCCTGTCATCGTTATATTCATAAGTTAATATTATAGTTCCATTTAAATCATTATCATTGGATGAGAAAATATGATTATATGGTAGTATGTCTCTAATGGCTGACCCAGTGATATTCTCCTCATTGGTGTATAAGTTCGTATTAAAGTTCGATAAATTAATTAAATTAGGTGGTGAGTTACCATACACTTTAAAAGAGATGGAATCAATGATATCTGGGATCATATTGATAGACCAAATTTTTGAAAACTTAGAATTTTGATCGAATATAATAATAGCTTCTTGTTCTTGAGATGCTAGTGGGAAACATCTTAATGATTTTAATTTACTTGTATCATTAAACGATATATTCTTCGGCAGACTAATAGATGAAACTTTTATTAATGAAACATCTTTTGATACAATTGATTGATTGATTAGTTCGTTTTGTGATTGGTTAGGTACTGCAATGTTAGGTTCCAAGTTTAATATAGCATTACCCACATTACTTGGCTTCATTTCAGCATTGATGTTATTATCCAATAATCCATTTTTCAATGTATTACTAGTTAGATTTGCATTATAGAGGTAGTCTACAGCAGAAGAGACACTTCTCTTTGGATGTAAATTTGAAGTACTCAGAAAAGTTTCGTTAACATTTTTTAATCCATCTATTAGACTATCAGTTTTTAAATTATTTGGAATATTACTATTATTATTGTTGTTGGAATCATTTGTCAATGATGATAATGTCGTTGTAGTGGATGAAGAAGTTGATCTTCTCTTTGAAGAAAATATTCTTCGTAGTGCTTTATTTGAGCTCTTGTTGTTTTCATATACACTATTGTTATCTTTCTGACTCGATACACTTATTTGATTGGTATTACTCTTGACAGAATCGAGATCTGTATTGTTTAATATTCTTGTGTAGTATATGTGAAATGTATTAGATGTGTTATGGTATAATACACTGAAGTGATTCCCTTCCTTTTCGTTTGCAAATAAAATCATTTTGGAATCTTTCAATATGTCTAATTCATTAGTAGTGAATGATACTAAACCAAATGGTGATATTGCATCTGTCATTGTGATATATTTATATTGGTAATTGATCTCATCTAATTTAGGATTGATCTTTCTTTCTAGGATTAAACCATTACTGTACCAGAAGGCATCGCCTATTGGAAATGGAAAGCAAACAGTTGACTGATTACCAGATGATAAGTAATAAACATGTGCAATATCGTGTAGAACAATAACTAAGCAATTGTTTGTTTTTTCAAAATCCACAAACCCTGCATTGATGATTCTCTCATCGTATTCGAATCTTCTGATCGTTTTATTACCCAGTGTGTATTCTACAACTTTCTTATTCGGCGATATCCAGATTTCACCACCATTCTCAGATTGTAAATAGTTGTATTTATAACAGTCGAAGAAATCTAAATAGTTTGTATCATCTAATTGATCATTCTCTGGATTATCTGCACATATACTACCATACGTATCACTCTCTACCATGATCTCATCGCTACTATACGTTATATCTTCTGCATTAAAAGATTTGTTTGAGCCTCTCATTCTTCTACCACTGCTATTTTGAAACTTAGAGGCCTTTATACGTCCTTATCCTTACAGCCGCCAACGTCTACCTTATAGCATCTTGAACACCAGAATCTTTTGTATACATTCAAATACACACAAACAAAGCGCACAGTGCTTCAAAAGATATCAAATACAACACGCTTCTCCGGGTAATTACAGTTGATGTGATAGCGCCGCATATTTCTTGAAATTTTCGTAAATTTCCTTGTCATGTGCCCCTTACAATCTATTTATTACTGAAAAAAATGGCTATGATGGATCGAAGAGCCAACAAATGAGGTTGCCATTCTTATTTGGTGGTGTTGCAGCCATCGTATTATAATAGAAACGTTATATCGAGGGTGAGTGAGAGCATTAGTTTGCAAGTAACACGTTGAACAATAATGTCTACAGATTCACAAGCAGAAGTTATATATTATACATTCAGTTGGCCTTATGTTGCCTCTACTGAGACACCAAAAGAGGTCATTGTTACTGGTTCCTTTGATGACTGGAGTCATACCAAAGTATTAACATTAAACACAATTGATCAGAGATATGACCTTGTGTTACCCATGAAGATCAACGGTCCACAAGATAAGATTGATTTCAAATACATTGTGGATGGAGATTGGGAGGTTAACAATGACTCTCCGATCGAATCAGATGGTAAAGGTAATGATAATAATTATGTTGATTATGATGAACTTGTAACTAATGGTAAGAAACGAAAGCTTAAGATAATGACGAAGTTTAAAAAGGATAAACACATTGGTGAAAGAGTGCTAGTGTCTAAAAAGACTGTTGAATTAGATGAAAATGATGATGTTATTAGAGTAATTGATGTTGAAACTTATAACGACAAAGAGGATGTTGAAGAAAACTCAATGCAAGGTCAGCCACAAGTACAACTTTTTGAAATTAAAGAAGATAATGAATCACTAAGTTCAACTCGTGATGAGACTTTGAATACCGAAGAAACATTTAAAATTTAAGAGGCATCCAGCTTTTTGTAAATTTCCAGTTTTACTAAGTAACATAGTCATGAATACATTTATTATTATAAAAATAAGAATCATAGTATATTATACTTGTATATTTATGTCTAAATACTAATATCATATTATATAATATATGCTGACACTGACATCTGTCTTTTCTTCTTTAGTTGGCCAGGAAAATTTTTTTGAAGAAGCGAAGGGCATTTAGCTCATCGGGAAAAATTTTCAGTTTACTAAAGAAACGATAGATGAATTACAATGGTTGTTATAGTTCTATTAAGTAATATTCTTGGATAGCATTTGTAATAAAACAGGATATATACCCCCTATAATATACATACATAATGACTGCCACTGAAGAAAAGATTCAGAAGGAAGCTGTAACTGAAACCGTCGTCGATGAGATCACTGAACCAAAGAAGTTTGATGTCGAAAAGGCCTTAAAGGATCCAACTAAGAAGCGTAAAGCCGATGATGAAATTGAAATCGATATGAGTAGTTCTATTCCATTATCCAAGAAGCAAAAGCGTCAACTGAAGAGAGGTAAGATTACTTTAGAAGAATTAAATGCTAAATACAATATTGATGAGTCTTCTATCACTGAATTCAAAAAGGAGCAAGCATTAGAGAAACAAAAGAAGAAGGAAAAATCTGACTCTAAGGATGATGATGAGGATGATGAAACTAAAGATGAAACTAAGGAAGAAAAGAAAGAGAAATTCGGTGTTTGGATTGGTAACTTATCATTCGATACCACTCAAGATGAATTATTAAGATTCGTTAAAGGTAAGACTAAGGAAAATGAAAATGAAGCTGAAAGAATCGGTGACAATGATATTGTTAGAATTAAACTACCATTAGCCTCTAACGATGGTAAGCAGATGAAGAACAAAGGTTTCTGTTACATGGATTTCAACACTATTGAACAAATGAACGCTGCTATGAAATTATCAGAATCTCAATTAAATGGTAGAAATCTTTTAATTAAGAACTCCAAGAACTTTGAAGGTAGACCAGATAAGAACGATTTGATCTCCATGTCTAAGAACCCAGCATCTAGAATTTTATTCGTTGGTAATCTATCATTCGATACCACCGATGAACTATTAAAGAAACATTTCCAGCATTGTGGTGAAATTACAAAGATACGTATGGCTACTTTCCAAGATACTGGCAAGTGTAAAGGTTTCGCTTTTGTTGACTTCAAAGATGAAACTGGTGCCACTAATGCTTTAAAGGATAAATCTGTTAGAAAACTTGCAATGAGACCAATCAGAATGGAATATGGTGAAGATAGAAGTAAGAGACAAGTTAGAAGCAGACCAGCAGCTCCACCAAAGAAAGTTTTCGATTTACCACCAAACAGACAACACAACGAATCTAGTAACAGTTATTCTAAATCTGAAAACAAGCCAGCTGGCAAGCCAAAACAACCATTCAAGAGAAACAACACTAATCACAAGATGGCTTCCAACAACCGTCTAAAGAGTAGTATAGCATTATCCTCTGCTCAAAGAGGTTCTGCCGCTATTGTTCCATCTGAGGGTAAGAAGGTTAAGTTTGATTAGTTATTATTGTTAATTTTCAGAACTTTTATTTTGTAGTTTATTTCCATTTCATTTCATTTACAATTATATTATTCATAATTATATAGAGTGTACATATATCAACAAGAATCATTTTTATTTATTGATATCTTACAATTTCTTTTAAAGTTGCTTACTTTCATATTATTGATGGCCTTTGTGTTGTTTATTCATTCTTAGTAGCATTAAACAAGTCATTTTCAAAAATACAAGAATATAAACAAAATAAAAAATTATCAAAATTATTGTTTTACAAGCAGTATTGCTTTACTCAATAGACCAGGACATACCTTATCATTTGAACCATTTCTTAATAGATTTAAATTATTATCTTCTATTTATATATTTTGTAAAGAGAATACTAATCAAGTTTTCTCTATGAAGTATTTTGATATTCCCGAAACATTCCTAATAGCCGCCATTAGTAACATTAAAAAAGATAATAAGGAGAACATAAGAAATTAGATTTGTTACCAAAATGTTTATAACTCATATAATACAGATTTATCGGATACTGCACGATTGAGTACCATTCTTCAATTACATCTACCTATTGAAGAATATAAACTGTTTCATATATAGAAGAGTAAAAGGTTGTTAATTTTCAAAAGTAAGATATCAAGATCTGTGTTATAAGGCCACATTAACACTTTTATGGAATAATATGGACTGTGTTACTTCGAAAAACCTCTATTACCATATACATATAGTATCACTCGTTTGGCTGCACACCTGCAGAATGGCGTATATAGATAAAAGAGGCAAATCTCAGTGTATATGCAATGCAACCTTATTCAGACGTTAACGACATAACATAAATACACATATATCATCAGAGCTGACACAATAACCAAATTTCTACAACTACAAGAGTCTTAGAAGAAAACTCCCTATCCATCGTGTTTATATCCATTACCTCTCTCGAGTTACTTCCAAATTCGTTACGGCAGCAAATAAATATAACGCTCTCTAAGAAAACGCATACAAGAAACAATGCGGTAGTCACCTAATTAGGACATGCAGACAGGCGCACATATTGAGATAGATCCTGGAAAGAAATGTATTTTTAACTAAGAATATTTGATCCGGTCTGTAGGTAAGATAAAATTTGATTTTGTTCTCTACAACTTATTCCATTCATTTTAATTATATCTTACGTGTCCAAGGTAGTTATTGCCAAGGACAGTATTAATTTAAAAGGCTATATTAAACAGTCGTGCACCATCTTCCGTTAAATCATTTGAATGGAATCAAATAACACATCGAACCAGAAATCGCAACGTACGTTGGACTCGCAGACTAGTAACATAAATCTCTATGAGGTGGTTTCTACAAGTGGCAATCTGAACAGTTATTCAACAAGTGACAGTTCGAATAGTTACTTAACAAGTTCAATAGAAACTAGTAGTAGTCAGGTCTCATCGTTTACATATCATACGAGTTCGATATCGCAAGGAAGTGTAACGATTGATACATCGGATAGATCTTCCAAATCAAGTTACGCGTCAACTCAATCTCAGAATAGTACGCAGAGTACCTATTCAACAAGCTTAAAATCATATAACCCTTCATCAAGTACAAGTTCCATATATACTGAAACTGAAATACCACGTTCTTCATCTTCCACGTTACAAGAATATTCATCAACTGCTTCATCAATGTTAATTAACTCAGAAATAAATTCACTTCTAAAATCATTGAATAATACATCCAACATTTTATATAGAACAAGCTCTGTATCCGATTCAAGCAGTCTATCCAGACAAACAGCTCGCTCGACATTACATCCTTCATCTTCATCAAGAAGTATCATTTATTTACCAACATCGTCAAATACCTTTAAAATATTCAAAAATACAACATCTGCTCTATTACCGGACATACGATCCTCATCATCTAAGCAAACTCCTTCTGCAAAACTTTCAAAAACAAGCTCCGCTAGATCATCATATTCTAGTACGGGCTCATCCAAACACGTAACTACAATCACCACAAGTGTAACACCAGCTTCTCAAAGCTCTTCATCCTCATCCTCTTCATCAGATGATTATTCCCTATCTGAAGATAAAAGTTCATTATTCTATATATATACCCAACAGTATGACTTCACTGATTCAACAACATCTTTTACAACAGGTCTTCCCACAACAATTGCAGTTGCTAGAACTGCCGAAGGTGATGTTTCAAGTACATTTTCTGTTCCACAAAGTATAATAACCACGAATGCAGCTGTTTATCAAAAATGGTTGACTGGGTGTCTAGATAATTCTTCAAAAGAAACAAGCCCATCCAGCACCAATAAAGGTACAATTATTGGCAGTGTTGTTGGAAGTGTCGGTGGTGTTATAGTATGTGCTTTACTAATTTGGTTCCTAGTATTCAGAAGAAAGAGGAACAATCGTCGCGGATTCGAAGATGAAAATATTAAGGGATTCTCTCATGAAGTTAATAATAAAATGGGTTATAATACAATACACCAATTACATAAGGAACACACTTCCGAGATTAATGATCCAGAGGATCCATTTAAGAATGAATTTGTCTTCGAGAAGAGAACAGCACCTCCAATTCCTTTACGAAGAAAAAATGTCACAGTTGATGCCCGTAATATACCAAACATTAATACCAACAATAGAAGATCTGGTAATTTCTCAACACTACCATCTTCAGCACGCGCGAGTAACGGTGGATTTTCGGACATGTCATTCTTCTCAGAGTCCAGTACTGATTCCTCTACCTTTACTAGTTTATCAACAGTGTCCTCTATTAGAATAGATACAAGGCCCGGTAGTCTATCGGCTAATACTAACCCTCAAGGTTTCTTCCGTGAGATAATATGATCTAGTCCGTAGTTATAAAATTTTCATATTGATATATAAGCAGTTTTATATTTAATTTAAGCAGATACCCTGAATTCATTCTATCTGGCTAATTAAACAGTATATTTTATTTTTTTTGTAGCTAAGAGCGAAAGATAATTTGGAAATTCAAAAAATTAATAATAAAAATAATAAAAGATCAAATTTATAAAACGAGTAGTACTTAGCATAAGAAACGTAAAAGGACCAACTATGTTCTCATCTATATCCAGGAACATACTACGCATTACACCCCAGGGTATATATGGGCTAAGACCTGCTGCCCGAACGCTCCATGCTAATGCATACTTATTGAACAAGAACTCCTCCTTATTTGGTAGTCTTGAGACCGATAACAGCAATTCATTAGATAAAGGTAACGAGAACAGTGCTTCGAAGATTACAGAGAGATTACAGATGGCAATGGAGAGGGATGAAGAAGATGACGCATCTCCCGAAGTTATGAAAGAGCATCGTGATGCTGTTACGTTTGAGAACGATGACCGTTTACAGAAATATATTAAGGAAGAAAGGAAATTGGAGAAGCCAGCCACTGAGATATTGTTATCACCATTAAAGAGACAGTTATATGAAGAAGCATGTAAGATAAACGGTGGTTTTTATAAACCTAATACTGTTGTAAAGTTACCAAACAGTAAAGAAAGTTATAAGTTACATTTAACTAGTAATGAGATTGATGTCTTAGAGCCATCTATTTATTTGAAATCGTACCGTATTAAATCCTCAATGAAGAAAGCTACAATTTTTCTAAGATTATTGAGAGAGATGGATTTAAAGACGGCTATAACACAATGTCAGTTTGCTGATAAAGCTATTGGTCAAGAAGTTGCTGAGGTATTGAAACGTGGTTTAGAAGACGCTAAGATCTTAGGATTAGAAGCTAACGATTTATACCTTGCACAGATTTGGACTGGTAGTGATGGTAATTGGTGGAAACGTATTGATATTAAAGGTAGAGGTAGACATGGTATCTTCACACATAGATTTGTACACGTGAGATGTATTTTAAAGACCAAGAGCGTTACTAAACGTAGACTTGAGTATGAAGCTAGCGTGAAGCAACAACGTAGAAAACCATGGGTTCAATTAGCTGATAAGCCAGTTAGAGGTGTTACTGGTGGTGTTTACAAATGGTAGTATATATTAAATACTAAATATTATAAAATTCATGTAAATATTTGAATGAAAAACAGAAGTGATCTTTCTTTTAAAAAAAAGTAAATGTTGATGGTTTATTAAGAGTTATATAGATGGATTAAAAATTTATATATAAAATTTAAAGAATCTAGATAGCTTCTTCAGCTTCCTTTTCAACAGCGGCTTCTTCAGTTGGTCTGTAATCCTTGACGGATGGAGCAAGAACTTGTTCTTCTTCCTTTGGTTCAATGATAGTGACAGCATCTGGTAAGGCTCTTGGACCGACCTTGTTGGTGGCTGGGTCTCTCATGATCTTAATCTTAATACCTAAGACACCTTGTCTCATTAAGACATGTCTGGTGGCAACATCGATGAAATCGTTAACTGGTTGACCAGAGTGGATTAAGAAACCATCGGCGAATTTCATGGCCTTGGCTCTAGCAGCTCTTAGTTTACCGGAGACAACGACTTCACAACCCTTAGCACCGGATTCCATGACGTATCTGACAACACCGTAAGCGGCTCTTCTGATAGCTAAACCATTTAATAACTTGAACTTCATGGATTCGGCTTGAGCGACAGCGGATAAACCACGGTCTTGGACTCTTTCAGCGTATAAGACGATGGTACCTGGAGCGTACTTGAATCTCTTTTGAACTAATAAAGTTAATTCATTAATTCTTCTACCGTTTTCACCTAAAACTTCTTGAGTTCTGGTAGCTCTGATAATAACTTCGGTCTTGGTTGGAGTAACTCTAACTTCGACACCGGAGTAACCTTCTTCAGCTAATTCTCTAGTAAAGAATTCGTTTAATTCGGCGTAGAAAACACCGTCAGCGACTAGCTTTCTCTTCTTGGAAATTAATGGAGCCATTGTATGTATAATAATATGCTATGATTGATTGAACCTTCAAAACAAAATTTAAAACTGATGTTAAGTATATATTTGATATAATTGATTAATATATATTGAATTTTTGAAAACAGTCAAAATGTTACATGATGAAAGTTTCAGCAAAACCATTGCGCCAAAATGGCGGCTGTCCGAAAGTGTGTGAAAACTCAAAAACAACTAATAATAATAATAATAATAATAATAATAATAATAATAACAAAATACAAAAACAAAATGTACGGATGTAATAAAATATACACCCACACCCAAACAGTCAATAAAAAGTCCCAAAAATAGAATTATAACACCGCCTAATAATCTCCGTGACGGCACTATACTACGTATATTTGTTAGCAGGCGGGACTACAACAGCTCAGATCCTGCGGAGAAATAAACCCAAATATCATGCCACCGCAATGCCGCAACACACTTCCCCCCTTGAGGTCTCTGATACTCGTACAGAACTTTCAAAGATCTAATGAAATAGCGCACGGAACAAACTACCCCGGTATAGTTTCTCCGCGAATCCGGATTTGCAACCCATACGGCGGTTTGTGTGCCCCTGAGAGCCCCTCTGTGTATGCCATCTTATTATAATGTGCATACACGGCTGTTTCTGGGAATAAGCCCGTTGTGCTGTAATTTCTTGGAATTCCCATTAAATTTGCGGAAGAGTATGCCCATCGGATTTTGGCAGTGAGTGACAATCATACTATTAGAAATGCATTCTTTGAGTACACTGCAACATTCCTATATTGAAATATGTTGGCTACCATCTATTGACAGTATACAACGATTGTCCCTCGAAGTTTTGTTATCGACCTTTGAATATATAGTCTTTAATGAATTAGTTGTAAGTTTTCAATATTATCTGTTTCTATATAGGTTATGGTAATCTCGCGAAAGGGATTTACATATTAGAATCCCATTTCTCTATATTTGGTTTTTGAAAGGATTTATAAAAAAAAGATATATTAGAAAGATATATCGAAGTAAAAAAATAGAATTTGTTAATTTAAAACCCACTCTAACACGCACTCCCCTTAAAAGAACAACAAAAAATACACAACAGATATTATGAGATCTATTAAGTGTGTAATAATCGGTGATGGTGCTGTAGGTAAGACTTCCTTATTAATTTCATACACTACAAATACATTCCCTAGTGATTATGTTCCAACTGTGTTTGATAATTATACAACTACGATTTCAATAAGAGACCCATACGCATCAAAAACTATAAATACTGATCTATCTAAAGAGGATCAGCAACCAGGTACTATTTCTTCTCATTCAAATGAGAACTTGAAAGTATTCAAGTTAAATCTATGGGATACAGCAGGTCAAGAAGAATACGATAGATTAAGACCGTTGTCATACCCTCAGACAGATATTTTCTTAATTTGTTTTTCCGTTGTAGAGAGAAATAGTTTCAGAAATGTTTTAGATAAATGGTTCCCTGAATTAAAGACTAATTCAAATATTGAAAACTCAGAAGTATTCACTAAATTTAATAAATATCCAATACTTTTAGTTGGGACTAAAGTAGATTTATTCGACTCTGTAGATGAATCAGATCCAAATTTCATCTCAAAGGATGAAATTAACAATCTTGTGAATGAATATCGGTTCATGGGTTACGTAGAGTGTTCAGCAATTACTCAAGTAGGTGTAAGAGATGTCTTTGAAAAAGCTATCGAATCAGTAGCATTTGAACCTGAAAGATTAGCTGCTTTACAAATAAATAATAAACAAAAATCAGAGTTGAATAAAACTAATTTGGAACAAGATAATCCTATTTCACCACCAAACTCTAACTCAAACAACGTAATTACTAATAATTCAAAACATCATCTACACTCCCATAAAAAGGAAAAACCAACATCAAACAAGACAAATAATACAGAAACTCAACAAACCAATAAAAGATCAAAGAAATCAAGGACTAAAGGTAAATGTATTATATTATAAAAATATAAAAAATCTGTAATACACTCTCAGCATAAATGTTTGATTCAACTATTTATACATATATAAATACAAAATCACCATCAAATTAAATAAATCCTAATTAATCAATAATAAAAAACAACAACAGCACAATACTTTTTATTTCTTCTTTCCAGAATTCCTCTTAATAGCCATCTTCTTCTCCAATTCCAATATATCCCTCTTAGTATTATCATACAACTGTTTTTGCAATTCAACATCTTCAAATTCTTTACGTGCAAACTTCACAATAGAACAATCTGAGATATACTTAGCTCTATCATCCTTCGCATTGATTTCTTCTAATTCAGGAGTATTTAATGCATATAGCATATTTTGAGCACCACGATTACCACTCTTCGTGAATAACCATAACAGTGGATACAATAATATACAATATAAAAGCACCAATAGCACCACTGAACCATTACTTATAATACGTCTTAAACTATTAGATCTCATAGTACCAGGTTGAACCATAACAACCTTAATATTTCTACCGTTCTTATCGTCTTGGTTCTTCTCCTTAGCTTGCTCTTGAACGTCACTGATCAACCTTCTTTGAAGTTCCATCATACTTAAACCTAATTGCAACTTACTACTACAGAAAAACTTGAATGCATTCTTATATTGAACCTTTTGCCACAAGGGATCCTCAACGTTAATCTCACCCAGTACCTGCGTCCAACATGTAGTTACAATAATTCTTAAATCTCTGTCTGGTGGTTGAGCCTTGAAACTTGGTTGCAATAGATCCAATAGATGGAATACACCAGCATAATTGGTAGCCATTTGAACCTCAAGACCATCACTGGATGACTTTCTTACTGGTCTTGTAATACCTGGGATACCACATGGTTCAGTATCACCAGACATAATTAAAACACCATCCAGTCTTCTTGGTGGTGAATTATCTAACCAACTTGTAGCAAATTTACGAACATCCCAAAGACTATTAAGATCACATTGTTCCATATATAATAATTCATTATGTGTTTGTTCACGAAGATCATTGACCCATTCAGTAGACCATTCATCAATTTCCCTAGTTAGGAAAACTAATTGGGCACCAAGTTTAGCCATTTCTAATACAACTGATGTACCCATACCTTGTGTAGTAGCACCAGTGACTAAGTAAACTTTACCGTGTAACTTTCTTTCCCAGATATTGGTAGGACCACGCGACCAGTATTTAATAGCACTAATACCTGCAACATATGGTGCTACACGCTTAATTGTATCGAAATATGGGATTTGATCGGTACCTTCAAATATAGCTGTCCCCAAAATATTCAATGGCATTTTCTATATGTATTTAAATGTCAGTTGGTTTTGATATTGAACTATACAATTCTGTAATGTAATTTCGTAAAGCTATAACACAAAATATCTAATTAACTTAGCCTTATACCATTTACCCACATAATATTTCACTAGTTTTCTTAATTAAAGTTAAACCACATACTTACCCTACTGTCTTTTTTGTAAAATTTTCAACCTCATCGCACATCTCAAAATATTTTCAGTCTATGATTTTAATGTATGCCATAGTATATCAAACCATTATTATCATATATTATACCATATATTGCATATATATATACTGTTGTACTTGTTCTTAATCCAATAAGAATTTACTATAATATTATTCGAACAAAAATGGATGAACAGATTATCTTTACAACTAACTCAACCGGTACTATTACCAATGTCCATTCTTACGAACAAACTAACTTAAGACAATGTTCCGTTGGTTTCCGTAATACTGCTGTTAAAGTTGGTAGCAACTACTTATTTGTCGCTCAAGCTCAGAAGGCTTTAATTAATGTTTACAACATTAAACAAGGTACCAGTAGAGAATCAATCGAACAAAGATTACCATTACCAGAAGTTGTCAACGGTCTAGAAGTTGTCAACAACGTTAACATATCAAAGGAATGTTCAATTGAAAGACAACACCATGCTTTACCAGAATTCAATTTACCTTATTTATTAATTGCTAGTACTGAAAGTGGTAAATTATACATCTGGGAATTAAACTCAGGTATTTTATTAAACGTTAAAGCAGGTGCTCATTATCAATCAATCACGAAAATTAAATCTATATTAGATGGTAAATACATCATAACGTCTGGTAACGACTCCCGTGTGATAATATGGCAAACTGCTGACTTGGTCACTCAAGAAGATCCAAAACCTGTATTAGTTTTACATGATCATACTTTACCTGTCACTGATTTCGAGGTTTCTTCCACATATGGTAAAAACTTAATGACCAGTGGTCTAAGATTATACACTGCTTCCAAGGATTCTACTGTAAGATGTTACGATCTAAGTACATTAGTTGGTAGTGGGAATGAAAAGAGACGTATGCAAAAGAATAAGGATGTTCAATTATTAGCTACTTTTTCTTTACCATACCCAATTAACTGTATCCGTTTAGACCCAGCTGAAAGAGCTATATACTTAGGTACCCAAACTGGTTGTTTCTCCCTTTCGTTATTCTACAAATTAAACGGTAACAAGATTGCAAATTTATTACAATTGACTGATGATAACAGAGGTAAGATTTACTCATTAATAGAAGATTCCATTACCGAATCTACTAAGAGCAACAGAGATGCATTATTTGCCAAGGGCCAAATAGTGTGCGATAAATTATTAGATAACAATATAGTTTGTTTGAATATCTCTATGGATGGTTCTATTTTACTAATCGGTGACACCAACGGTGTAGTCTACATTACAGAAATATTCTCCAAGCAAATTTTGAAATCATTACAACCTTTAAGTACACAACATACATTACACGGTGAAGTTACCAATATTCTACTTAACACATATTCTACCGAAGACAGTGACAAATTATCTAGTAATTTGAGAACCGGTCACGGTAGCACTAAGACTTTAGAAAAATTACCACCTTTACAAAGAGTTATTTACGAAAAAAGTAAATTAGGTCAAACCCATGATATCTGGTATCAAATCGGTGAAACCACTGAAAACAACAGTTCTTCCGGCTTTGTTTCACCATTAGGTAACTTTGAGGCATTTTTATCAAACGTTCAAGGTCAAGAATCCTCATTCAGAGAATTAGGTTCTGTCTCTAGTGATGTCAACGTTGTAGGTGGTACAACTACTATCATCGCTGCTACCACAGACAGCAACAACGAGAAACAAAAGGAGATCGACGAATTAAAGAAGAATGTCGAGACCTTAACTAATGCATACAAGGAATTAAGGGAAATCCACGAAAAACTATATAAGGAAAACGAGGCCTCCAACTGATCGAACCCACAAGGCTCCCTAGAATCACACACCTGTACTTTACAAACCGTATACATCAACTATATACATTTATATATCTAAAACTACTATCTTTATTACTGTCCATCCGAACACGTGATGACAAATCCGTTATCAATGACTAATACCAAAACTCCATTTTCTGCAGATAAAGTTCCTTTATTTAAAATACAAAGAAAGAGCGAGTGGTAGATATGATAAGTAAAGGGATTACCATATTTGAAAGTTTATGTTATAGATAATCAATAACTACCGATTGAATTCAAGTTTTCAAAAGTGTAACAACTTTTTTCTATTTATCATATCTTCTAAGAAAATAATTTGCTGGTAACAACCACATTGTAAAAGAATAGGAATTACGCAACATACGACCACTTCTCAATTATACAACACGAATACAAGATAAATTGTTGTTCACTAAACACTAACATCGGATCAATATATTAATAGATAGACTGTAATATAGAATTTTTTTCTTTGCTATTATAAAACCATATATTGAAATTAGATTGATTATTATCATTCTAGATGTCATCTTTAACAAAATTACTTCAAGAAAAAAGGAGTGAAACACCAAACAATGATTCTAATAGTACATTAACATCCATTTCGGAAGTAAAACAAGATGAAGCTCACATTCACACTGTGCGTCAGGGACAAACTATTCTACGCACAACTTCGAGAACCTTAGATATAGGTCAAAATCAACCTAGAAGAACAACTACTAGTGTTACAACCGTGACCCAAATAGATTCAGAAGAAGAATCAAATACGAACTATGGTTTGTCATTAGAGGATCATAACCATGAATTATCAACCAGTTTTTTTACTGCCAATTTTGCTCATACTGCAACATTATATGGTTCTAGTCTAAACTCAAGAGATCATCAAGGTTCTTTCATAGATAGCAATTTTGCTAGTACTCTATTGGATCCCTCTTCCTTAAACAAAGGCGTACCGATAAGAGGTAATTCTATTAGATCCAATTCAAGCTTAATAAAGCAAATACCTTCATTATCCTCAAGCATTCCTTACTCTGTACCTAACTCAAACAAAGACGGTACTAGTGTCCATTTAAGTCACGGTTCAAATGATTCTTCCTTAACCTCATCATGGTTAGAAGTCCACGGTAGTAGTCTACCCAAGAACATTTCCGCCATTGACTCAAATATCATTTCCTCACCTCAAGTCGATTCTGTTGAACCACGTTTCATTATATCCAAAGAAAGGTTACAGAAAGCTTCAACAGATAATTTACAAAACTCAAGCCCAGTTTCTAGATCAAATTCATTTTCTTCTCAACTTGGTAATTTATTATTTTCAAAGAGCTTAAAGGATAGACATGATGTAACTGGCCAATCCAGTTCAACTGCAGTAAGTAATCTATCACCAAGTTACTTATCCCATCCAGCATCAAATAGCAATGGTACTGCCATACCAAAACCAACTCGTGCAAGACAAAGCAGCATATATTCATCATCTAGACAACCTTCTGGCTCATTTACGGAAAGTATTCATGGTTCTCCATCTAGTATGCATGACAATCCACCAAGTCAAAGTGTGCCAAGATCTCATCACTCTTCTATTTCAAATCTAAGAACATTTTTTAAGAAAAGTTCTAGTAATGTTTCCAACTCTCAATCACACTTAAGCGGTTCACCAAATGTTGGTAGTGTCCCAGTACCAAACGGCCTTGCTGAGCAATACTCAAACTCTAGCAAATCTACATTTTCTCCAGATTCTTATGGATCATCCAATGGTGATGCCATTTACATGTCTAATGCAGCAAGCACACAACCTAACGATGGCCCTTTACCATTTGCCAAAAGATATATCAAGACAGGTGAAGATTTAGGTGCTGGTGCGGGTGGTTCTGTTAAACTAGTTAAAAGAACGCTAGATAACCAAATTTTTGCTGTGAAGGAATTTAGAGCAAAATTCGAGAGTGAAACAAAACGTGATTACGTCAAGAAGATTACTTCTGAATATTGTATTGGTAGTACTCTAAACAATCAAAATATTATTGAAACAATTGAAATTATTTATGAGAATAACAGAATCTTACAAGTCATGGAGTACTGTGAGTACGATTTATTTGCCATTGTAATGAGTAATAAAATGTCATACGAAGAAATTTGTTGTTGTTTCAAACAAATTCTAACAGGTGTTCATTACCTACACAGTATTGGTTTAGCCCATCGTGATCTAAAATTAGATAACTGTGTTATAAACTCTAATGGTATCGTCAAATTAATTGATTTCGGTGCAGCTGTTGTATTCTCTTATCCATTTTCTAAGACTTTAGTCGAATCAAGTGGTATTGTTGGTAGTGATCCATATTTAGCACCAGAAGTTTGTATTTTCTCCAAGTATGATCCTCGTCCAGTTGATATTTGGTCGTCTGCTATCATCTTTGCTTGTATGATCTTAAAGAAATTCCCATGGAAGATTCCTAAACTTAGAGATAATTCATTTAAATTATTCTGTTCAGGTAGAAACTGCGATTCTTTAAGTGCCCTTGTCACAAAAACACCAGATCCTCCATCATATGACCACCTATCTCCAGGTGAAGTTACAAGAAAATCCCACACCAATAACACTGCTGATCCAAATAATCCAAATATTGGACCTCAAAGATTACTACATTCTCTTCCAGAGGAATCTCAACATATTATAAGTAGAATGGTAGATTTAGCTCCAGCTTGTAGATGCAGTATCGATGAAATCATGGATGATCCATGGATTTCGAGTATAGATATGTGTACTGTTGAAGAAAATGGATCAAGAATAAATATAATCGTCGGTGCCGACCATACACATACACAAGTGGATCAAAGTGAAGCCCATATTGCTGGCCTAGAAAAGAAGAAGAAGCAGAAGAAGAAGGAAGCAGAACAAAACCATCACTAAATTAATGACATATAGATATAAACTACTTTTATAAAATTATAAGTTTACTTACATATTATTATTTGTTGGCATATTTAACTACAAATTACGAATTTCTTCATGCATGCCTTATTATTTATTTGAACTTCAATGCTCTATGACAACCGACTTAATCCGAAAAAATAAATATCAAAAAAATTCGAAACAAGCTATAACATAAAAAAGGATAAATTTTAGGTGCAAGGTAATATCAATGAAAGAAACCAAACCACTTACTTCCAAACTATATTAAACAATGTCACAACCTGTAAAAAACATGCTAGTTAAGCTTATAGTGGCGGCAGGTCAAGCTACTCCTTCACCACCAGTTGGTCCAGCCTTAGGTTCCAAAGGTATCAAGGCTATTGATTTCTGTAAAGAATTCAACGCTAGAACTGCAAACTACGAACTTGGTGTTCCAGTGCCAGTTCTTATAACGGTTAAACCAGATAGATCATTCCAATTTGAATTAAAATCTCCACCAACAGGGTATCTACTTCTTAAAGCACTAGGTATTGATAAAGGTGCTAGTAAACCAAATTTATCTTCTAAAGATGGTATTGTTGGTGAATTATCATTAAAACATATTTATGAAATTGCGAAGATCAAGAAAACAGATGAAAGACACTCTTTATTGGATATGCAAGGTATCGTTAAGTCTGTAATTGGTGTTGCCAAGAGCATGGGTATTAAGGTTAATCCATAAGACATGCAATTATAGTTAAGTTCTAGCACCATCAAACGCTTGTATATAAATATAGTAATTGTTTGAACTTTATCATATGTACATATATATGTGCCTAAATGCACTCACAATAAATCTAATTTATTATTCTCTTTTAAAAAATTGAGTTAAATTGTAGTAGACTGTATAAATAATGTTTACTATGTATATTTAAATTAATATTTATTAAATCTTCTTTTCTTATTTTTGTTATTCTTCCAGTTCTTATTGTTGTTATTATTGTTTGAAGATTTAGTTGATGCATTGTTTTTGTTGTTGTTATTTTTATTTTTATTAGCATTGGTCTCGGATGCAGCTTTAGTTTGACCTGGTAAACCAATATTTCTATCAATAGGTAATGTTTTTTTTAAATTAATCGCTTTTGGAGTTAGTCTAGTATAGACTAAATAATATGCATTTGGTTCTCTTAGAACATCCCTTTCTGTCATATTGTTAATATATTCATCATCATAGTTTGCCCATGAACCGTTAGGTTGCTTACAATGAGCGACATAATGACCTGAAGATAATGAACGACCTTCGTGTACTATAACAGAGATTAATTGATACTTGACAGGTAGAAGTTTCTTACCCCTTGGAAGATTTTCAGTATCACAATGATCAGATAAATCTAAGAACATTGGATAAGAAACAGCTTGCTTCATCTTTGATGAGGAAGTACCGTTAAACCTGAATTTTTTTAAATGAATCAACAGGGTTTCTGGTGCTCTTAAAATAGTGTTATGTTTAATTGCGTTAGTGGTCTTGTGACATTTTTCACAAACGTATCCCTTCTTTTCACTATCAACCTTAATTAATTCTGGGTTGAAGAAATCTTTTATAGACTTTTCAATAGAAAATCGACGGCTAGGTAGTCCATTGTCATCCTGCGATTGCGATAATTCATTGTTGTTTGATGTATTGTTATCATTTGAAGGGTTTTCAGAGCCATCAGAAGCCGTTGTTTTTGAGTTACATTCATTGTCATTATTGTTTGATGATGAATTGCTGTTGATGCCAGACTGAGATGCTACAGTATCAGTTTTCTTTTTACCCTTTAAATGTAAGGATAAATCATAGAATGGTTGTTCTGTCTTAGAGACTTCACCACATGATTTACAAGTAACACATTGTTTTAACAGACCACCGAAAATATCATATATGATGGATTCTGTCATTTTGTGACCCTTTGGAACGGAGTCTTCTTGTAGACGAGACATTAATGACATAAAATATTCGTGAGAATCTTCCTGTTGCCATTCACTCATCATGCAGTTGATTTCATCCAAACTTGCAATAAGTCTCTTTGGATCAATGAAATTGACATTCTTCTTCTTGAATCTATCACTTGCTAACCACATTTTCCTACTTGTTTCAGCTAAAGTATTTGAGACAGAGTTTGGACTGATAGTCTCACTGTACTTACCATCTAATATATCGAATAGATAATGTTGGACAGCTGGTATATGTAACATTGATTGCACGGCGGCATTTGTGTAACATGTAACACCATGATTTAATAAACCACGAGGTTTCAATTCAGATAATTCTGGACCCCAACTTTTAAGAATGTGAGATGGTAAAATAGAACCTTCGTCTGTTATTTCTTCATTGAATTTATAAAATTTATCGATATCGGCGATTGTAGATGGTGGCGTTACTGATCTTTTGGATTCTGGAAGTTTATGTTTTAATTCACTTTCATTTTCTTCTTCTTTTTCATCATCTTCATCATCGTTTTCAATATTTCTATATTGCAATGGTCGATCTTTCATTGTTATTTCTAAATTTTTCAAATGGGCAGCTTTATTTCTTTCACTCTCATATTCCCTACTTTCTTCTTGTAATTGTGCTTTCTCAGTTTCGGAAATGTTACCACTTGGTTCGGATTCATTACTGTCACTATCTTCTTCGTTACTTTCTGAATTCTCATCATTATCATTGTTTTCTAAATCAAAATCTCCATCATCATCTTCTTCAACGGCAGCTTCTTGATCTTCAGCACTAGAACTAGTTTTACCAACAGACGAAGCGCTAGATTCTTTAGAAGCAATTTTAATATTGATACTATCTTTAGAATCTAAAAGTTCACCAAGATCTTCTCCAAGGTCTTCTCCGATGTCTTCATTAGAACCCATATCATCGTCTTCAATTTCTTTACTATCAGTTATATCTTTAGTACTTCCATCAAATTCAATATATTCCTTGGCTTCATGGTAAACTACATCAGAGTCATCACTCGAAGATGTACTTTCTAGAGCATCTGCTTGAACAGGTTCCTTCTCAACCACGTCATTATCGACAGTTTTCTTTCCATTTTTAGTTTTCTTTCCCTTAGAATTAGAAGTGTACAAGGCAATCGCTTCTGCCATGGATTTAGGTAATGCAACTTTCTTAACTTCAGTTCGATTACTCATATCGCTAGGATCTACAAGATTAGCCTCTTTCTTTTTATTTGAACTATTCCTTTGCTTGTTACTACTATTGCTATTTGCCTTAATCACAATATACGATGATTTCTTTAACAATTCTGATGAAACTACTGGAGATGACTTCTTGTTTACCGCAAGCTTAAAATGTAGCGGATTTGATAATATTCTATCTATTAAAGGCTTAAGGTTTTCCTGGGTTGTCATAATATTATTATACGTTTAGGTATTCCAATATTAAGATGTATATGAATTTAACCGGATCAAAAAAAGAGTATGTAGAATCTGAACGTACAGAGATATTTTATATGCAGACCTGTAACTCAACCTTATTATAGAGGTTAAAAATGACGACTGTTATTTATATATATACGTGACTATCTATGTAGATATCCTATCAAACATACATTATTTCACCGAGTGCATCCCAAACACCCCAGTGTATTCACGTAACTACGATGCCATTCACCGCAATGCTAAAAGAAAAATGAGATGAGATGGCCGGAAATGAAAGAAAAAAAAAGATTGAAAAATTTTCACTGGTATAAAATCACGTGCTACGGAAAATTGACACACCGGAATTAACCGCCGACATCTGACCAATCAGCGTCGGGTTTGGTTCAAGGTTCTTGTCTGGTGAATATGAAAGAGCAATACGATCCAGTTGTGATGGGTCTGGTGCTATCATATTGATATGTAATGTGTTATTATCTTGTCCTGGTACTTGAGCAGTAGTATTGGGGAGTATTGGCTCGATTTCCTTGTTTGAAATTTCAGTATCTCTTGAGATGCCTCCAAACTCGATTGTGTCTCTATCCCAGTTGATTAAATGTCCGTTGTTAGTCCCTATGGTCAGACCATCATATGTCGATATACAAGCTTTATATTTTTGGTTTTTTATCTTGAAAGGTAACTGTAGTTCGTTTATCTTTGTATATGAATTTCTTACATCCAATACTTCTATCACTGAACAATTTCTCTTTAAGATATATACGTAGTTTCCATTCTCACTACGTAGAATTTGGTAGATACCTGTACCTGTATTTTTGTTCTTGTATACACAATCTAGTCCTTTTGGGATTAAACGTAAATCAAATCTGTAGATTTCGTTCTTATAGGTACCGAACAACTTGGATGGTACAAATTCTGAATGAACTTCATTCTTCAAGGGAGTCGGTAGCTCATCAAAACATGAAACTATTGTCTTATAAACAGCTTTACCGCATTTTAATTTATCGGATCTTAAGGTCCAAATGGGTTCTTTCCTCTCAGCATCATATAGGGATACCTTATTTCTTGTAGATCCACATAAGAATTGGTCATTTTTCACATATTGTAAGCTGTATGGCGCTTCATACTTCTCAGTATCAGGATTCATTGTATCGTATGTAAATATCGATTTATTATTTTCTCCTTCAGTATTAGATTCCAGAGAGAATAGTTGAATGGGTAAATTTCGGGAACCAATTAATATCGAATTATAATTCTTAGTAGTATCACTATTATGAAGTGAATAACGTGGATGCACTTCGCTACTAACAATTGATTGATTCTTAAAATATCTTTGAAATGGAACTAACATAGTTCCTTCTTCTTCTGGTATCAGATATTGTCTTACACCATTATCGTCCATTACAGATATTAGGGATGTACCATCATAAGCCCATATTAGATTTTGACATATCACTGGCCTATCGAAGAATTCATCATTGGTGTCATTCTTGTGGAGGGAGTGACCTAATTTTGGGAAGTTATAGCCTGTATCTGAATACGACTCGGTTAGTTTGGACCAGCTTGCATTTTCTTTCTTCCATATCTTACCGACGTTCCAGCCGTTAAATACGTCATATGTAGAGTTAAGTAAAGTTAATCGGTTATTATTCATTGTAGCATATTTTAATAATAGATTGGTCGAGCAATGTGTTATTTTTAGAGGGTCTTGCTCTTAATATTGAGATCTTCTCTCTGTTTATAGTTTTACCTGTAGATCATAAATCTCATTTAGTGAATTTTTGATAATCAAATATTTTGCCCGCGGGTTTCTTACCAGCATTGTTCGATGATCTAAAGCATTTAGTAAATCGTCATATTGTTCTTAACAGGAAATATCTATTAGATCTTGAATAGAGCATTTAAATATAACAAATAATTAGAAACCTATAATTATAATAAAACCAAAAAAAATACTGGAACGATGGCATTTACTGAATTTGGTCTAGATCAACTACTGTCATCAACAAACAAACCATTCAGAGAATTGGCAGGTCCTGAACAAAGTGAAAGAGATGCTGAAATGATGATTAATCGTTTGTCATAATGTTCAGGTAAAACAGCAGTAAGTGGTGTAACTGCTTTCAGTTTAGGTGGTGTTACAGGTTTGTTCATGGCTTCCATGGCCTATGATTCACCTCTCCGCACTTCCTTAGCTAACATTGCCATTGTAAATAAAATCTCAGAATTGCCAATAAAACAACAAATTAGACTGCAGTTTGCAGATATGGGGAAGAGACAATACTCTGATGTTAGTCATCTTGGTTATATTAGTATGGTTTACGCTGGTGTAGAATGTGTGGTTGAATCTGTTAGAGTAAATAATGATATATATAACGGGCTATGGGCTAGTTGTCTTACAGGTGCCGGTTTGGCTTATAAAGTGGGCCCCAGGCTGCTCTAACAGGTTGTGCAGGTTTTGTTGCATTCTCTTTAGTTATCGATATGTATATGAATAATGAGAATGGTGTGCCTATCAACAATGACTTTGTTGAATAATGTAAATAATGATAAATTACACTTCTAAATAATAATACACGTATATATTGCCTAATATCAGCAAAATAATACAAGATGTCCAAAACAGAATGTCTGTTGATATATTTACAATATGTGAGTTAGAGTTTTCATCATTAACACTTAGTTGCTCTCCTATAGAGTCTGTTATTGTATTGTTGTCCTTTGAGTTTGATAATATTTTCAGTATTAAATCTAATTTCTCTCTATTTTTTACAATTTCATCTTGTAACACCTTAAATGAATTGGAATTATCAGATGACATGACTTTATTAGTAGTTTCCGAAGAGTTTAGATCTATATTGTCTGAATGTATGTTGTTGCTCATATCATTTGGGCTCGAAAAATCTCTATTAACCACCACAGATGGGTTTCGTGAGCTTTTATTAGCACTAGTTTGTCTTTTACTTGAATAATCATCAGACTTACTACGATATGCATTTGAATTGGATAAAGTTAGTGGTTTATTTTGTTCGAAACTGTTCAACTCTTTTAGTCTCTTTTCAACCGCAACTCTATCTTGGGAAATTAATCTTCTCCATTTATTGTTCATCTGAATTGTTTTACCTTCTAGTCTGTCAGTATTGAGTATGTTGTTTACATCTACAGACGTCGTATCGACTTCATTATTTTTCAAATATGGCAATGGTAATGGTTCTCCTAGAAGTTTTCTAACTGATTGCCTTCTAACAGTCTTTGTATCCCTTTGTCTATCGTTTTTATTGTTGTATCTTTCGAATGATGGAGGAGATGAATCATCTGATGAAAGTCTTTGTCTGAAGTTATGACGGTTAACCCTCTTGTTTGGATCATTATGGTGTTGTTCAAAAGCCTTCTGACCTATTGGTGAATAACCTCTTGATATTAATAAAGCCTCAGGTGACATAATTTTCGGTATATTGTTATTATGTAAATCTTCATCATCGTCGTCATATTTGTCATTCTCTATGCCTTCCTTTACATAATCTTCTGGTTTAGTTTGATTTTCTTCATCACGACTATATAACTGGGGTTTAAAGCTAGACTCAGTTCCGAATATTGGAGCTCTTCTATTTTCGATATCAAAAATTATCTTCATATCAGAATTAATATCTTGAATTGATGATCTTTTATTTGAAACATTCCTTTTGTGTGTCTTTGCGTTATCAAAATTTATCATACTGTCCATACGTTCACTATAATCAATAGATTCCCTTTTAATAGACGTATTTGGAAAGTTGTTCTCATAGCTAGATCTGTTCTCAATCACTTTCCTCTGATGTAATGACTCTAATTGTTTCATTTTCCGTTGTGCTTCAGATACCGCATCCTCAGTTGGTCTATATATATTATTTGCATTATTTGGTCGATTATATGTCTGTTGATTCATTCATAAATAAATTGATTCGTTTATGATATTTAATTTTATAGTAAACGCTTCTTTAACTTGGTTTGTATCGTGTTTCAAATTATATATGTATATATTTTACCTTTGTTTTTTTTTCTAAATTTCAACTTAACATTTGTGTACCGCGAAACTAAACAAGGCGCTATTCAAATATATCTTACGTAAATTTTAATATCAATATTAATTTATAATCAATTGGATAATGTATATTTATTACTGTATGTATAATTATATATGGATGAGTTGTATAGGATGACCGGACAAAAGTAATGGCAAATAATTAACAACTAATTAAAGTTAAATTGTTGGTTAACATTTGAACCGAAACCAAATGTGTTACCTCCAGCAGTTTGTGGGGCCATACTTTCATCAATAGCATCATCTTCTTCACCAAAATAAGTTTCGATAATATTGAATGCCTTATCGTAAATTTTATCATTTTGATTTTGTTGACAATTGAAGATCTTTTCCATACCACCAGCTTTTTCAATTAAGTCAGCATTTTCATTAATGTTTAGACCACGAGCTTCCTTGTCAGCTTCACCCATCTTTAAGATATTTTCTAGAGCATCTAAAGAAACTTCTATTATTCTATTGTCAGCAATTTCTAATAGATCACATAATGGTTTTATACAACCTTGAGAAACTAAGTATCTGATAATTTCTGGCTTGTTTAGACCACCAGAAGAGGCGTTGGAAATAGCCCAACATGCCTCCTTCTTGGTCTTATAGTCTGCAGTGCCTAGAATCTTAACCAAAGATGGAATGATGTTAGCATCAATGACAGCTTGAATTTGTTCAGAGTTACCTGCAGTGATGTTAGAAATAGTCCAACATGACTCCTTTCTAATGGAATCCTTTGATGAACTTAATAAGTTTCTTAAAGCAGATAGGACACCACAGTTGATTATAATTTGTGTTTGTAAATCGTTACCAGTAACAATGTTACCGACAGCTCTTAATGCTGGAGTTTGAACCATGGTAGAGTTATGGTCTAATAATTCAACTAATCTCTTTGGAATCCTGTTGTCAATAACGGCTTGAATAGCTTCTGGTGGACCATCAGATAAGTATGAAATAGCCCAACATGCATCTACTAAAGTTTCATCGTCTAGGGAATAAATTAATTTAGCTAAAGTTGGTAAAGCAGTTGATACAATAGACCAATCTGGTTGTGGCTTCTTACCTCTACATAAATTGGATAAAGTCCATGTAGCGGTTCTGATTAAAGATGTCTTTTGAGAGTTGAATAAACCTAAAATTGGTTCCATGGCAGAACATTGTAAAACGTAATCTCTATAACTGGTGGAATCACCAGCAACGTTACCTAAAGCCCAAATAGCTTGTTCTTGAACTTCGACAGAACCAGTGTATAATAATTGGATGAATAATGGAACGGCCCCTGCGTCTACAACGAACTTAGTTTGTTCAGAAGTACCGGATGCAATGTTAGTTAAAGCCCAGGCAGCTTCTAATTGTAACATTTCTGGTTGGTTTTCACTCATGAAGTTAACTAAAGTTGGGACGACACCTGATTGAATAACAACATCAATTGGAGGACGGTGTTCTCTGGAAAGAATTTGTCTGAACTTAACAGTTGCAGCTAATTGTTCTTGGAAATCAGAAGATTGAATTTGTTGAATCATTTGTGGTAATTCTTGTTGTAACTCATTGTAAAACTGTTGGTCAGCATTAGCAGTGTCCTCATCATCGTCTTCGGAATCATCACCATTGACTGGTGGAATGAAGTTTCTTCTCTTAGCTAAAACTTCATCTCTCTTTGCTTTTCTTAACTCAACTTGTTGTGTATCTCTTCTACGACGTAACTCATCAGCGGTAAATCTACCTTTATTCTTGAAGTTAGTACGTCTATATTCTGGAACAAACTTATTGGTGGATGAAGAATCAGTGGAATCCATTGTATCTATCTGTTGTTTGATAAATGTTTATAATTAATGTGTAATATAATAGATTGTTAATCTGTTTTGAAGTATGGGGTATATATGTTTATAACAATATTGTATCCTATAATCTGTGCTAATGAAACCTATTAAATGGCAAAAATGTGATTAATCTAAATGATTTGATAATTTCCCTCCTATATACACTAATAAATACTTGCAGAACGTAACAGATTAACTAACTTTTAACCCTGTTTAATAACTCTTCCATATAACGATCCCACCGTTTTAATGACATTAATTTCTTGGAAAATTTTGTGCAAAAAAGAGATGTATGTAGTGTGTGGGTGCAAATAGTATCACAAGAAAATCGCCTCAAACGAATAGCAGGGTAATGAATTTACATGCAATTTTAATGAAGAAGACTCAGTCATAGTTAAATATTATATAGTAATAGTCAAAGGAATTGAATAATAAAGATATATTTATTCACACAAAATTTCTTATATTAGATTTACATAATACAAAAGATAGAAGCAGAGTTCAGCCAGACTTTTATTATATATATCTCACCGTTTAACGAAATAAATGGGGTCGATCATAAATCCCATACACACAATTGGGAACGACTTATGATTTCATCATTTATTAAAGAGTTCGTTGATAAGATAGGAAGTCAGTAGCTATAAATACTTGAACAAGTAGATCTATCGCATACACACTAATTGATAGAACACCTGAACCAGAAATAAGGATATCAAAGGAGGACACTGTTTCGCTCTTGTTGTTCAAAATAATAATTCACAACTTGAATAATTCCATTTTAAATTTGTCATTAATTAAGATTAAACGTGAAAACAAAATTAAAATTATTATAGGAATGATATTATTACTAGGAACTTAGTAAAAATAAAAGAAAATTAGAATTTCGAAGGAAATTCGCACATAAAACACAATCGCACACAGACACAAACCAATAAAACATTCAAACTAATCAATTATTTTTAATATTATTTGAATTAGAATAAAAATTAATTGAAGTTGGAAATAAAACAAAATAAATGGAGAATAGCGCAATGAGCACTATTATATGGGGTATTGACAAGCATACCTATTATAATAATAATAAGGCACCGGCGACAACAGCACTACCAGCAGTTAAACCAAATAATTGGAAGGAGTTGAATTGCTTTGGAGAGTTACCAGCGTTGACAGCTCTTTTTACTACTTCACTAGTATCAGTGCTATGGTGATGCTTAGTCTTGTTAAATCTACCAGTTCTGTGGGTACCAGTTTCCTTGGAAGCATGGGACTTCTTGGTCTTGTTGAATCTACCAGTTCTGTGGGTACCAGTTTCCTTGGAAGCATGGGACTTCTTGGTCTTGTTAAATCTACCAGTTCTGTGGGTACCAGTTTCCTTGGAAGCATGGGACTTCTTGGTCTTGTTGAATCTACCAGTTCTGTGGGTACCAGTTTCCTTGGAAGCATGGGACTTCTTAGTCTTGTTAAATCTACCAGTTTTGTGAGTACCAGTTTCCTTGGAAGCATGGGACTTCTTGGTCTTGTTGAACTTACCATCTTTATGGGTGGTATGGGTAGAAGTAGTAGTGTAGGTTTCATCCTTGTGGGTAACAACCTTAGTAGTGGTGTATTCCTTGTTTTGATCAACGGCAGCCACTAAAGCAGCAGAGGCGATGGTTAAAACGGAAACAGTGGATAACTTCATATTGAGGTTTTTTTCGTTTGTAAATGGATATTGTGTGTATATTTACCAACTTATTTTAATCTAAAGGAGTAGAGTACTAGTTTAAGTAGTTAAGAGCTCGACAACGATATTTATAAATCAGTTAATTTTCCTTCTTCAAAAATTGAAAGAAAATTTTATAGTATAGTATAGTGTTTATTGATAAAAATGGTGCAACTTCCTTTTATCGATAAATTTAATCTAAAAGAATAATTTAGTAATAAAAAGCGTTGATATCTTTAAAAATTGCAATAAGGGAACTAACTTAAGATAGAAATTAAACCTTAGAAAGAAAACTTTTACTTTTAAATGAATTAATTGTCAAAGCTTATCAACAATTTAGAATAATATCACTCAAACCATTTGGACAAAACCGCATCTCTCTGATTTCACAATTCCATTTCCCTCTCTTTACTTTCAGTGAAAATTTTTAGAATATGACGATATTGATTTTCAAAAAAAATATCTCATTCACAGAGAACGCCGCACAAGTCCGGAAATCTACGGAATATAATATAAGCTAGGTTAATGAAAGACAACAAACGAAAACGGAAAAACTCTCATCAGTTATTTGTAGTTTACTATCTTGGGATTGTTACACTTGGTGTTTGGCAATCTTGTCTGTTAAGTTGGGATGCCCTATCTTCTTTCAGATTCTGGGGGATATTGATATAGCCGATTGTCAGCCCTATATTCAAGACTCGTGAGGGTTTCGTACAAAGTAGTGTGACAGTATCTGATATAAAGTCGCTATAGTTATTAATGATATGCAAATTGTATGGAAATGACTATATAAATATATGTATGTGTATATCAGTGTCTGGTATGGTTGTGGAACACTGGTGATGCAGTAAATTTGTTATTTATTTTATATCTGTCTTAAACGACCTTCTCTTTCCAATGGGGGAACGTTTCTTTCCACAGTTTTGGCTAATGGAACGGAACCCATGAAACCCTTGTTCTCTACTAATGTGGAGCTTCTTAGGTATAATGGATCTTCTTGGTAATATTCATCTATAATTGGATGCAATAGTATAGTTTGTTTCTTAATAGTTAGAACACTGTTAGTTGGAACAGCAGTCCAATCACCTCTTTCAAAGGTTAATGGCTCAGAGGCTACCATAATAACATCTTGGTTTCTATCCAATCTTTCCATTCGATACTCGCCTGGTGCAGACTCTACGAATCTTGAACCACAACTGAAATGTAGAGAAGCAGCTTCATCTGTCTTTGATGTAATATATCTAGAGACCACAACAGTTGAACCATCAGTTACTGCAAAATTTAACAATGATGGTTCAACACCAGCTATGCCCTCGTTTGCTTCTCTTGTCCAATCCTTGATGTATTCAATAGTCTTTAATATCGCCTCTCGTAGAATAACATTCCCAAAATCACCTACTTCTTTCTTTGGATCACATCCTAATTTATCTAATGTATCTAGGAATAATGCAAATGAAAACTCAGAATCAGTACTACCTTGAACAAAATTTAGATATTCATCTTTGATATGGTTCAATAGCCTTCTCTTTATTTTATCAAAATTTGATATACCACCGTTATGCATAAAACAGATATTATGGTATGTAAATGGATGGCAGTTGGTCTCTGATAACACACCGTAGGTAGAGGCTCTAACATGAGCAAATATTAAGTCAGATTTGGTTTTTTCGGCTAATGTTTCTAAGTTTTGATTGTTCCAAGCTGGAGTAATTGCCTTGAACATGCATGGACCATCAATATCTAATTCCTTATCTGAGGGATAGTATGCAACACCAAACCCATCACCATTCATTGGCCTTCTTCTATCCAGTCTAAGTCTACTATCAAATGACTGGTTTATAATAGAGTGAGCGGGTCTCGTTAGGAGATGGGATAAACGTATTGGTTCCTTACCTTTGAATATTAAAAATCTACACATTATTAAAGTAAATTTATTTGATGTTTTTGTTGTTTATATTCTAATAGGTTTTGTGAAATGATTATAATACAATAATGTTAGATATTTTATATGCTCTATTGTTTCATCATCTCTTTTGTTCATCCCTTTTATAGAATCAGTCATATCTTTACTTGATATAATAACTTTTTCAATGTCCTCCAAGATTTACAATGTAATCACGTGACTAATAGCCTTACGATATTTATATTATACCACAGTTTTAAGTTGACTTCAATATATAAGTTAACGATTGAATTAAAATATACAACACTCGGATACTTACTTGTCAGACAGGTTGTTATTAAATTTTATTGTAAAACAAAAACATATTTAGTGGATCTTTTTTACATAATTTTTAAAGTATAACTACTCTCCTGGACAAAACAATAAATATTTAAAAAATGTAAATTGAGTAAATATTACAATTAAATGTCTTTAAAAAGAACATAGTATATATGTTTAGTAACTATTACATATAAATACATACCACTAACGGTTAGTGATTCTTTTAATTAATCTAGAAATCATGTAAAGCGAACAACCAATGAAACGAATTACTGCAGATAAGGCAACTAACCATAAAATGACCGTAAAATAAACGGTTGATCTTTTAGTTAATAGTGGCCTTTGAATCTCTTGAGCAGAAAGAATTTCACCAGTTTGATTAGTTTTACGGGCATGCGATAAGGCAATGTAATCACCAATACCACCTGTTTCCAAAACAGCGGCTACAACACCAAAATTAGTTAGAACCCAAAAGATAATAACTAAAGATCTAACATTAGCGTAATAACCAGATTTCTTTTCTTCTAATGGAGGTTCCGGCTTCTCCTTGTTCTTTGGTTCAATTTCATTCAGAATAGTAACGTATTTATTGTAATTGGCTTGAATTTCTTCACTTGAAACTAAAATTTCCATCTTAAATGTACCATCTTCTTTTGTATTAATTTTACCTAATGGTTTTTTGGAAACGGCACCCTTTGTACCCCATGAAATATCATGAACGTTACAGAAGGCATAAATGTTTAAAACATTAATATAAGATGGACTTAATAATAGATATTGAATGAAACTGGTAAACATGTGCCATGGTTGTAGGTAGATAATCGAAGCAACAAAATATAACACAAAAGTAGAACCCATTGAAATAATCATATCTCTAAATGTTTCCTTAGTTATTAAACCTTTGAATGTAATATTGGTTGTTTCTAATAGATCCTGGAAAGCCTTAACACTTAAATAGACACCACAGTAGATCATATAAACCATTAATATAGCAAAAAAGATACAATTCATAACATAATATTTCTCGGTACTCTGTGGCTTATTACCTAACGATAGAATAAATGTTGAGAAAATTGAAATACCATACAACCATAGAAAAACGACAGATAAAACACCATAAACATTACTATACTGAACAGCAATAGATAAACTTAAAATTCTGAAAACTAAGAAGAAAGAACTTAAGGAAAACCAGGCTAACAAAGTATTGAAAAATAGGTAAAGGAATTCTAGATTCAATAAGAATTTTCGGAATATATTATGACCACTTGTCCAAATCTTATAGAAATGAACGAATGAATAAACACCAGCAAAGAAAGAACCGTTTAACCAACGTCTTCTTTGTAGGATAAATTCTGGAACTCTTTCTGGAACATCTGTAGAAGCAAACGAGGTTCTACAGTATTTCAAGACCCAGTTACAATTCTTCTTAGTAACAATTTCGAAACATAAGATACGATCTTCAGCCAAGTACATGTTTGAGGAAAAGAAATGAATACCTTCAGTTTCAACGGTTTCACCATAGAAATATTTTTGTAATGGTTGACCGCGAACAGCTTCAAATCTATAAGCAGAGAAAGCACCAGGTAAAACAGTAATAAAACCGAAGTTTGATTCTGTAGTCTTATCCAAAATATTTGACATCTTATATTCGAAATTTTGAGAAGCAACTAGAGGATTCAGCAAATTTTTATAATGCTTACCTAAATCAGTTTTAATTTCACCACAAGCACCACCAACGTTGGCTGATTTAAATTCTCTCCATAATTCATAAATAGAATGCTTACCTGGCATAGTACCTGCATCTAATAATGTGATGATTCTTGGTTGTAGTAATTCTGCAAAACCTTCAAAAGCCCATCTATGAGAATTAATCTTCTTTTGATTTTGTTCTTTTAGAGCAAATAACAATTGAACTGGGACAGTAGTATCATCACAAACTAATTCAATACCGCCTTGATCGGCCTGTTTAATATTAGCCATAGTAGTATGTTCATAGATATGCATCCCAACTTCTTTACCGTTAATTTCATCCTTGGCGAAACCATCTTGGTAACAACCAAGACTACTAATTAAGGCCAATGATTTTTCATTAATTTTGGAACGACCATCTGAGATAATACAAACGACAATTTTTTTCCAAGCATCTGGACCCCAGTGACTTGAGTTCTTCTTACTGACCATATACTTAATGTTTTCCATAACACCTTTTAATGTTCTACCCAATAAGATGTGGTCTTCGTTATACATTGTAATAACAATCATTAATTCTGTTTCTCTTGGTCTTAAATACTTTAGTTGTCTTACGGTAAAGTTTTCTTGAGCTAGTCTATTTGGTTCACAAGTAACAGCCTGATATCTCATGAATTTAAATTCATTAGATAAATCAGATGGTTTATCAACAGCTTTCGAATATTGGTTTAATAAATCCCTACTGATAGGGGAATCAAAAATGAAATTACCTCTCCATAATTTGAATTTTCTAACTTCAGTAGCAGATCTTTTAGGAATCCATGGTTCAGTACCATCGTTACTTAAGATTTTGTCTTCACCATCATCGGTAATCAGCAATTCCCTTGAATCAACGGATGATCCTATTGATGCAGTCTTTTCACGTGCAATCTTATCAAGTGTCGTTAGATCATAGTTAAAATCGTCATGATATTCACCCAAATCACGGTGAGATAAGGATAAATCACTACCCGCAAGGCTTTTGCCCTCACCGTCACTGTAGGCATAATTAAATTGATTATCACGTTCGTATGGGGATCTTAACAAGTCTTGACTACCATTCAAGTCAGCAGCTTTAGTTCTGGTATATGGATCAATCATAGTACCATGTCTATCTATATATGAATTAATTTGATAATCATCACCAGCATGATCAATATAACTAGCTTCTGGATCCGGATTTATATTATTATAGTCATAATTATTATTATAGTTTTGGTTGACGTTTTCTTGTAAATATGTACCTGGTAAAATAGGCTTTGTATCTTCGTCTTGAGATATTATACTTGGAGAATATGGCTGAGCTTCTGATGGGTGGGTGATTAAATTAGAATGACTATTACCTTGACTAACGTTATTATTACCATATGCATTATTATAACCAAATGTGTTATTATTATTGTTATTATTATTATTATTGTTATTATTATTGTTGTAGTTGTAATAATCTTCATCGTTGTAGTATGTGGTTTGTGGTTCATGATTTAATGATGCATAAATTGGATTTGGTGAGTCCAACGGTTGTTGAGCTAGAGCTGGGGAAACCGGAATAATATTAATATTTGGAGGTTGAACTCTTTGATGGTTATTAACAAACACATCAGTGTAGCCTGTTGAGGGATCACTTTGTTCCTCAGCTGCTGGACGACTACTAACAAAGTTATTATAATCTTGAGCAGGCAGACTTGGAGCAATGCTAGAGTTATTTGTATGTCCGTATTGTAATGGTTCAATATGACTGTAGGAGTCAGCTGACTGTTCTACTGACTGATTATGTGTCTGATCATGGGCTTGATCTTGATGGTATTCTTGAGTTTGATCTGGGTTGACATAGTTATTGTTGTAATTATTATTAGTGTTCGTGTTACCGTTATTATTATTATTATTATTATTATTATTATTATGATAGGTATTACTATAAATATTGTTATAGTTATTATGGTTACTCATAATTCTTGAAGTCTTCGAGTAACTTATAAAATGCAAATTTTCTTTATTCTATTAATTAATATAACGAGAGTTATATGCTTTTAAATAAAAAATAAAACCTGTACGATTGTTACTCTTATACTAGTACTACAGTAATTGTCAAACAAAAGTTTCAAATCCATAGAGATCAAATGTCCAGTTTCAGTATTATATAAAACTCGAGGTGATGCCATTAGATATTTCAAAGACCAGCAATACTCTCTAACGCGCATCAAACGTTCCAAAAATAGACAAGCTCAATTGTTGGAACCTTCGCGGCTGATCAGGTATAATTTCCAGATCGGGTAATTCTGAATGCGAAAATCAAAAAAATACAAGTGGCTTGGTTATCACATTTGACGTAAGCTCAGATAATTATTTATAGATTTTATACATAGTTTATGATAGTGATCTATGGAAAATAACAGTGTCATTCTTATCAACCAAGTTGAGAGTAGAATGGATGATCCTTCAATAAATCTTCTATAGAATTGTCTACTGGAGAGGGGACATTGGAGGTATTACCTTCTAACAACCCCAGTCTTATCTTGATCTGATTGAAAATATAGTTTCTCTTTAGTTTGTCGACTATTGTTTCTTGCATACCACATGGTCTCTCAGCAATCTTCGAGGCGTTAAGTAATAATGTTTTACTGTTTTTCATTAGAATTTCAGATAGCTTTGTTACGTTATCCCCGCCTTGAGCTTGCTTAATGACCAATCTTCTAAGTTCGTTATCAGAGCTTGTCACATAGATATTACATAATTGGAATACTATGCCACTTAAACTGTCATTCTTTTTCTGATCAAACTTACCATTAGTTAATATATCGTTTCTTGCAAGAGTTAATTTTGATCTAACATCTGCTAGTACAATATTGACAAGAGATGATAATTCCCATTGAATTTCTAGTTTTTCATTTGAGAGACACTCTATAGCAAACTCTAAAGTATCGATCTTAACAAGTTGAATATTCAAGTAATTTTCTTCAGTATTACTATTCACTTCTGTAGTAATAAATGATTTTAATTTGTCCAAGTCACCACTTAATATGATCATATCACCATCGATGCTAAATCTTGCAACATCAATATCCTCCAAATCTATTTGAATGTCTTGCAACCCAGTATTAATAATATCATTTAATTGTAAGAAGAATTTATTAATTAGATCTTCTAGATAATTAATTTGGACAACGTTTAACTTTTCATTTTCCACCTTAGATTTATCTAGCTTACTTTGAATGATAATTTCAAGTAACGCTTCAACAAATTTGTAAGAATCTACAAAGACTTCTTCTAAAGATTCTTTAGTAATTTGATCTGATACTTCCATAGTTTCCTCCTTATCATTATTGTTGTCAGAGTTTGTTATAATACCAGACCCTTCGCTATTAACACCTTGATCCCCTAGGGTATCCTTTTTTAAATCTGTTTCATTATCAACTGAATCTTCTTGTAATACTTTTTGCCAATTTTCTAACTCATTAACTTGTTTCTTTATTAGAGATTGTGATAATTCAATAAACTTATTAGTGATTTCAATTATATTTTCACCAAATATGTTATATGTTTCATTGGATTCTATTAATGATAAATAAGAAGTCAATAGATTAAATTGTAAGTCCCAGGTATCATTATTTGATTTAATAAAAGTTTGATAAACAATTTCCAATTTGCTAGTTATCTCAGGTAAACTTAATAATATGTTGGAGACATCTGAAATATCATCGAGTTTAACATATTGTAATATGTTGATATAACCATCGTTGGCCAAGTAATCGGTATAAATCTGTAATAACAGTCTTGTTTCATTGTAGTAGATATCATAGGTACATTTATCGCTTGATTCTTGTCCATTGCTCAAACCTTCGTTATATAATTGAAAAGCTTGTAAGTAGAATCTTAGACTCTTTTTAATATCAGATAACAACCATCTCTCAGCTTGTTCTTCTACCGATGTTGCTTCTTCATAGTAATCAAGTTGTGTGATTGGCTCAATCTTAGGTTCTTGTTTCTTCTTACTCTTCTTTAGGAATCTAACCCTAGCTGTTTTCTGCATTGTCTGCTTAATAGATAACCTTTATTGAACGTACTCTATGCAATATTGCCTTCGATGCTTACTGAATTCTGGCTAAATAAATTATTGCACATCGCTCTTTTTTCACTCTTAAAATTACTAAGAAATCCTTAGCGAAGACTCAACGTAACTATGACAACAAAAATATACAAACAACAAGGAGGAGTGAACATGAACATGATCTGCATTGTGTACTTACCAACTTTAGTTCTTCGAAACTGAAAGGCCCCAGATCTACATTATAATATTACTAATTATAACTTTTGTGCTGAGGGGAGGACCGCATGTCAGTATTTTAGGGAAATTCTCCTCTATGAAGACACCGCGTTGAAAGAGGGGAAAGGCTTGACATGAATATCATCTAACTTAACTATGCATTAATAGTATGGAATCTTATAGAACTCTCCCATTTGTTAGACTGAAACAGGGATACAGGAATGAAACTATACCCCCAGTGTAGGAAAGCTGGGCGGTACAGCCGTATCATTTGTGGGCAAGCATACAATCTTACGAGAAGATCGTAGAAGCTGTATCATCTTGTTAGTAAGAATGGCGATGCTGATCAGTATCCTTTAAACCATGTATATAAAGGAACAATATTCTCACTTTTCTATTATAACTACAATGTAAAAATATTTCTTTTTATAGTCATCAATAGACCATAGTAAAATAATAACAACAATATTCAATATTAAAATGTCAATAAATGAAGATATAAAAGGTACACCTCTAGATCCAAACTTTGGTTTCCATAATGCAGCAGACTACGCTAAAATGCTAGGGGAAGGCCAGAGCTGTGAGGACTATGCTAAAGATAGGAGACAGTATAAGGATGTAGAGGATATCACACCAGAAGAAATAGCAAAATACAAACAAGAATACCCACCAACACATTTATACGCTAACACGTCGGATATTTATCCTGAAATGAACTACATTCCAGATAATGAGAATCTACATAATGAAAAGGTTGGTATCCTACCTGAAGATTGCCCAGGGAAAGATCTACACTTTGGTGCAGGTGCAATAGGGATCCCAGGTTGCGGTTTAGGAACAGAACATACAGCTCACAGCTATTCAGGATTCTCATGTTCACATGTTGAACCCGATGATACAATGGAAGCTAGAATGAATGAGTTAACGTGCCCACCAGAAAGTCAAAACACTGCAATTCCAGGATTTGAAGGTCATCATACTCCAATTCCAGGAACTGGTATGGCTAGATTAGAACCTCATCACCTTAGGCCCTGGCATTTAGTGCCCGAAAATTATCAAACTGTTGGCTCTCTTAAAGAAACTAACAAAGAGGAACAGAGAGATATACCTAAAGAAGAAATGACTTTCCATTACGATCCTTCTACAAATATGCAAAGGATTCCAAGAAGTGAAGAAGAGCATAATACAGGCTCAAAGAAAAAGAAAGAAAATATTATTCACATATTAAAAAGGACCATCAGTAGATAAGTTAACTAAATGTCATTTACAATTATCTAGCCCTGTTTACAGTATTTAGAATTTGTTTCATTGCATATATACATCAGTCTCAATAGATTGTTTTTTCAGATCAACATGTCTAAGGAGGTTACTCCATTTATCTTGTTTCATTTATACATTTATGCATTTGACATCATGGCGGTCCCCCGAAGATCTTCGATGAATAAAATAAGGATATGTGCGGAGATCTGGGCGGCTAAAACTGAGAGGTATAAAAAGACAAGGAGAAAAGTATTACAATTTTGAAACTAAAATGAGGTACCTGCGTTAGATAAATGTTCCTTTTGGTTGATATTTAATTAAAATGTCTACAATAGAAGGAAGAATAACTGATCATGAGCAATACAATAAACTCAAAACTAAAAATTCAAAGAAAAAAGAGAATTCAATCGATAAAGGATATACTGGCAAGAGTCAACCTAAAAAGAAAAAGACTTCAACCAGAGATATTGACGACGCTAAGAGGTTTAAGAAAAGGCCATTAAGGTCTCCCAGCAAAGAGAAATGTGACAGTAAAGAACTAGAGAATAAGATTAAAGTTGCATCAGAACCACCTATCAAAGAGTTTAAATTTAAAGAACCTAAAATTACAAATATACCGTCAAAAGCAAAACAAAAAGAGGTCGGTACAGCTGATATTGGTACCCAAACTACACCTCCATTCAAAGTTCAGTTAGATAGCTTGTTCAACTCAAGGTATATTACATGTGACTCAACAATTCAAAGAAGAAGGAATTCAAGTTCGATTAGAAATAACATGTCCGACTTAGCTTTTAGAAGATTTTCAAATGAATCCTACATGAGTAGCTCCGGTATATCTCCAAGATCATCTATTTCATCTACATTAACAGCACTGAGTTCAATCGACTCAACATACGTATTCAAGAATGAGATTAAAGATGATATATTCTACGCAACCGAATATGCAGTAAACTCTACAGAAGATTCACAGTTCCCTTTACACGACCTTGAGAAAACCTACGAAGACACCATACTCAAAACGATCAAAGAATTAAATTATCTCAGTTGCTCTAGTGACAGTAATCTAGAAGAAAACAAAAATATTTGGCCAACTATTCCAATCTGCTGTAAGCCCAATTAGTATATTACGAAGAAACCTTACAAGTTATCAACTATTTTCCTTTATCGATAGCAAACACAATGATATTGACAGGCAACCATAAATACACTAACTTACCCGCACATAATGTTTGGTTCCTACATGGGTTTATTTCGGAGATAAATTCCGAACAAAAAAAGATGGCTGGTTTAAACTTTGACTCTCTCCAGGTATTATAGCATCTTGAACACAAAGAAAACGCAGGATCCGAGCAGGTTCAGACAACTTAGTACTGGTTGAGTGATTAAACACATGCAGTAAGTAAAGTAGCCCTGAATAGTACTTATTATATATTTTCAAATTAATTATGTAGGATTTATTCAGCATTAACGAGAAATAACTACAATTATTGCTAGCAATCAGTTCCAATTCAATGTAAATCAATCCCAACTTGATCTAAATATACTCTCGATAACAATGTCATCCTCACATATACAACCGCTTCTTCATGTATGGGTTATGAACCTCTACACAAACTTTCTTGCAAATAAAACTCGGAATAAACAGGAATCCGGGTAATTAAAGTGACACAATTTTTTGGCATTACCCTCACGGACACTTGAAATTTTTACCTCTACGAAACTTTGTAGCGGACAGCACTGGTGGAAAAAACAAATAACTGAAATAAACAATCCAGCGAAACGTTCCCAAACTACCAAGATTATATAATTTTTATTGAACTTGACGATATCAACAAACACGTATAAGACAATACTTTTCTAGGGAACTATAGTCATATATTAAGTACTATTCCATCATCATTGATTTAGCAAACTGAGCATTCACGTATTAAGCGTATTTAACCCCTCAATTTGAACAAAACTATTAAAGTAATAATCTTTTACTAGGATACTGTTTTATCGCGTTTATTAAAGAAGTTTTGCACTTAAACGATAATTAGATATTCTACATTACTTTTCTAACCTAATAAGATAGAGGTACACAAAAAACCGCAAATATAAAAGACTTCAATCACGATAAAATATACTATTTTCTATTTGATAAGGAAACAGAGAAAGATAAATAATAAACAAAAGAAGCAAGAACAGGAGAAAAATTGAAACTCACTGTAACCATAATCATAATTTATAGAAGGAAGAGAACCAAAGAACATTCAATTCTCATTCATCATACTTTACATCTGCATCTACGCATAGCGCAAAATATTATTCATTCATCCTTGAAAATACATTGAAAAAATTCAAACAAGAATATATCAAACATCAATAAAACACCAGAATGAATCCGTCCAACGACAACAGCTCTCCTCTACATTTATCATCGGTTTTAAATAACCTTTCATTAGACGTAAACACGTCACAACAAGAAATCCTCCCAACAACTTATTCATTGAGATTAGCCAACTTACCAAACGATATCTCTCTAAGAGAGGCTTATGCAGTCTTTGCACTCGCGGCTGGTACCCTCAATGTTGAACTGATAGATGATAACTCATATAACAATGAAGAAAGCGTAAACGAATCAATTATTGTTGCTACTTTTGATTCTCTTGACTTAATTGTTCGTTATGCTCAAATTTTAAGTTCCAAAGCTGACATATTTGGTCCAAGTAACCCAGTATCTTGTAACGTTGAAATTGTGGACAATTCAACTCAAAATCAAGTTCCATTCCAACGTGTCAACTCCTCACAATTCAATGGTCAAGTACCATCATATTTGAATTCAGGTCAAGGTAACCAATTACCATTAGGAAACAACGGCTCTGCAAACTTAGTCACTCCACGTTCTAAGTTCACATTCAGTGATCCATTTGCTAATAACAACATGGCATCAACAAACGACACACTTCAACAAAACCAACCACAACCATCAACTGTAAATCAATCTCATCAGGACTTATCTGTAAATACAACCGACATCGGTAAATCTTTCCTATTAATGGATAATGATGAAATAAATGACACCATATGGGGCCCAAATACTATACCATCAAGTATCAATGGTTTAAGTAGTACACCTCAACCATCTACACCAACTTTGGAATGGGGAAATAACAACCCAAGAAAGCAAAGTTCGGTATTCTTCATGTTACCAAATTCAAGCTCTGTTGCAACCCCAACGATACCGCAAAATATGGACGTTATGTCGATGTCAAAGGGAATGCAAAATCCATCATCTATGCCACCAAATTCTTCAGCATCTTCAGTACAACCATATGGTTTAATGAATCAAATGGGTTCTAACATGCCACAACATAATATGGGAGGTAATATGATCGACAACGATGAGATGAATTTCTCTAATGCACAAAAGCAACAAAATAACTTCAATAACAACTCACCATATAAGAGTAGAATGAATCCAACCTCAACTAGAAACCCTGTTAATACTGCCACAGGAACCACTACTACTGCTGGTAAGCTAACCGATGCATCTAACACCAATGTATCGAATAATTCAACCAGTAATTTAACTAAGATCGGTTCGGCTACTCCATTATCAAAAACTGTTAATCCACAAGCAACCATTTCACAAGCTGATTTATCATTATTGGCCAGGGTTCCACCTCCAGCTAATCCAGCAGATCAAAATCCACCATGTAATACATTATACGTCGGTAACTTACCACCTGATGCCACTGAACAAGAATTAAGACAATTGTTCGCTGGTCAACAAGGTTTTAGAAGATTATCGTTCAGAAATAAGAACAATAATGGCAACGGTCATGGTCCAATGTGTTTTGTCGAATTTGATGATGTCAGTTTTGCTACTAGAGCATTAGCTGAATTATATGGTAGTCAATTACCTCGTACTACCACTAGCAATAAGGGTGGTATCAGACTAAGTTTCTCTAAAAACCCATTAGGTGTCAGAGGCCCAAACAGCAGAAGAAATGTTCCTGCTAGCGGCACAAGCAACGGTAGTACAAGTTCAAATGCTACTAGCACGCCTAACAGTGGTATAATGTCCATGTCCAATGCTCCAAGCGTTAACACTGGTAACATGCCATACACTTATACAAACAACTACACTAAGAACTAGTAAGTCAAGTATATATCATACTTCACCCAAGATCTGTCATATTTTTATCACTGTATTTCCATTCAATTTTTATTTTACCTTCTATTTTATTGTCCATTTTTTCTATTATTCATTAATTTTTGCCCTCATGTTTGATTGCGTTGCATTTCTAAAATAAATTTTCATATATGTCTATAACATTTAATTATTTTTAATCCTATAGTTGTATTATTATGTTTAAATATTTCTGTCATCTTTACACTAGATACTACTATTCGAAGTAGGAATAGTGAAATAGTAACAATGGTTACCCGGCTCTAAATCGTAAAATATGACAATCATTAAATATGATCGTCAATCACGAAAAAGAAATTTAGGTTCATCCAGGTCATCATTTAATGTTCCTGCACTGTTTTCGTGCGCAGAGACAAAACCCTCGAGAAACAAACATTCGTAATATTCTACTAAGAAATCTCGCACATGTCCTTTTTGCCTGGTTTGGGCAACGTTTCTTTTACCTTTTTGCCTACTCTGTTGAAAAATCCAGTTTTGGTGGATAGAGAAACCTGTCAGAATCAACGAAGACGCACATCTATTTTGGGCTCTTCGATAGATAGCTTCTGGTGTCTCTTTCGACATTTGGAGTTCTAATTTGTAATATTACGAAAATTATCTCATCAATCACCGGTTGGTTGAATTCATCTATTGGTATACCCTTTCAATATGAACAACATTTCTTATATAATTCTTCTTAGTAAACAATCTTATATTTAAAAAACTATTAAATACTGGATCATCCCAACAACTATACCTAATATCACGTTCAAACACGAACCCCACATAGATTTAGATTCATACCCTTCCCCACATGAATGATATAGCTTTCAATATCCTTGACAGCCAAACACCTGTCACAGCAACCTCTTTAGGTTTAGTTCATCATCAAACCAAGTTAGATGTATTTATTATCAAGGCTTTTAGCTTGTTATCTAATGGTGCTATTATTAATTGCAATTCATTCCAGAATAACATCTCACTGTCTCCACAAACTGCAAACAGCACGCCATCTAGTACGAATACATTACAGAATAATGATTTACAAGACACTACTGATAAACCAAATAAGGACTCATCGGCAACCAATACAGGTGCTGTAAAGAGCGAGAGTGCAGGCGCAAACGACAACACAGATAGTCCGGGTGGTGGAACTAACATTTTTACTGTACAATCACAATATGTTCAAATATTTAAGAAGTTGTCCTTACTGTACAATGCCACATTAACTAATGGATCCATAGATGAAAGATCAACATCACCAAAGTCTGCAATCGAATTGTTCCAAAGATTACAACAAATAATTAGAGAAATTGGTTTAAGTTATGACGTATCACCTTACTCCAGATATTTCCGTCAATTAGACGATAATCTATGGAAAATAAAGTCAGATGACGAGTTAAGTTCGGATCAATTATGGCAATTTGTAACAGTAAGTATTCTGGCAGTTTATAATCCACAATCAGGTCAGATAATAAACCAAAATGCACGTGGTAAGAAGACGAATTCCATAAACTCATCCCCTAATAATTCCGGAACAACCACAGAAGGTCCTACTCTAGTAAACACAACTACAGAAACCACCCCATCAGCATCATCAGTAGGAACCACAACTTCGAATAACACAAACAATGGCAACACCACTGCTACTAACGCTCAAGCCCCAAAGAAGGTTAAAAAGAAGTATACAAGAAAGAAAAATGTGAATGTTAAGAAGACTGATACTACAAATCAGAATCGTAACTCCACTTCAGTGATACCAGATATGACTTTAGCACAAAATAATGCTTCCATAAATCTAAACCAACAAAACTTAGGCTTGAATCTAAATGTAGATGCCTCATTACCTCAAATACTTCAAAAGAGATTACAAAATATATCCCAGGATTCTAATTCGAGATCATTAGCAGGCTATTATACACAGCCAACTAGTCCAGGTTCTGAAGTAAATTCATTCGAATTTGGACTGACCGAAAATGATTTCAATCCAGCCCAATTTAACACAAACAACTCACACAACAATACTTTAGCTACAAGTGCATCTACAATGAACTTAAACAACAATGGCATGACATCTGCATTATGGAAGAGAAGATCATTAAGTGCATTGGATGTTAACGTATTAGAAGAAGAAGAAGAAGAAGATGCCGTTGACGAACTACTTCAATTTTCGACTACTATGAAAAGACAACGGACCAATAACAACAGCATGAATATTAGTAACAACAACAGCAACAATAACATGATCAATCCTCAACTAGAAAATTCAAATCCAAATTCAACCAATACAAATGATATAGGCAATACCCCAATGAATAACGATTCGAACATGAATAGTAACAACATAGCTCTGTTTGAAAATATCTCAAAACAATTAAAGGACTCTTATAATACCATTGTCAATGAGAAGGATCAAAGAATAGTTCAACTAGAAAGAGAATTAGAACTACAAAAAAATGAAACTCAATGGTTAAGAAAGATGCTAATTGAAGATATGGGTTGCTTAAGAAGTTTACTAAGTAATCTCACTAAATAGCTAATTCAAATAATATAAAAGTCATAAATAATAGATATCAAAATTCAGCTTTTCTACTACTTCTGTTAGTTTTTATTTATTTAACCTTAATCTTCTTCTGTATTACGGACTTTTTCCTTACCAGACTCAATTTCTTTGACAGATGCGGGAAGTCAATCCTGAAAGTAATCATCACCTGTCTAGAATAAGGATGTGGATGTAAGGGATGATCTAATCATATACATTCAAGATAATATTCATTAAGGTTTAATCGAATACATATGAGCACTTATAGTGAAGTATAAACATAGAAGCACGACATCTAAATATATTAAAATAATGACCACGTTAAAGGTAGTATCTGCCAAATTAGCAGCAGAGATTGACCAAGAGCTAATGGGCCCAAAAGTTGGGTTTACATTACAACAACTAATGGAACTAGCAGGGTTTAGTGTTGCTCAAACTATTACGAAAGAGTTTCCAATATCGGCTGACTCAAGTGGAAAAAGAAATGTATTTATTATCGTTGGACCAGGTAACAATGGGGGTGATGGTTTAGTCTGCGCTAGACATTTAAAACTATTCGGATATAATCCAATTGTCTTCTACCCAAGGAGAAGTGCTAGAACTGAATTTTACAAACAACTAGTAAATCAATTGGATTTCTTCAGAGTCCCAATATTATCAGAAGAAGAAAGTAAAAATTGGTTAGATTTCTTGAAACCAGATCAAACATTATGTATAATCGATGCGATATTTGGCTTCAGTTTTAAACCACCTTTAAGGGAGCCTTTTAGTAGTATTATATCAGAACTACATGATTTACAAAACAAGGTACCTATTGTATCTGTTGATGTTCCAAGTGGTTGGGATGTTGATAATGGTCCAGTAGAAGAGAAGTTTATTAATCCATCAGTATTAGTTTCATTAACAGTTCCAAAACCTTGTAGTCAACTGTTAAATACAAAAAATACAACCCATTACGTAGGTGGTAGATTTATACCTCGTGAATTTGCTAATAGATATGGCTTCGAACCATTTAACTATGAATCAACGGATCAAGTTTTGAAATTATAACATGTTTACGACCAACTAATGACAATTAACAATAGAATAATTTTGATATTCGAGATATCTATGTTATTTCTATTTGCTTGATTTTTTTTCCTGCCAAATAATCTATTATTGGAAGAGTAATAGAAAGGGTTTATAGTAGATATCTAACATTTTTATTAAAGAATATACAAATATCTTGCAATAATCAATTTAAGAAACAATTGCCTGAATACTTTAGGAATCAAGTAAAATACCAGACTATTCGATATATGTTTAGATCTAATATATAAGTTTAATATCGTATGCTGATTATGTACTTCATTATACTATTTTTCTCTTCTACTAACGGCTTGTTTCTTTTTTGTCTAACAAAAACACGAAGAGGAAAGTGGAACTGCAAATTGAAAAACAACACCAAATTGGAAATAATTAACATCTATCGCCTGCTGACCTTGAGAACCCTTCAATGCTTTTGAAAAGAAAGATACCATCAGGACAATATTAATAGCAAATATTACAATAAGAGTTTCCATATAATACTAGCATTTATACGTATTCGATATACCAACCTAATTTAACAGTTTTTGTAATACACAAGCAAAGAAAAACTTTCAAAAAGTCCATAGATTATAGTCGAGGCATAGTAATTAGGATAAGATAGAATAAATTATATATAATATCCTGAAAACTATGTTGAATGAAGAAGAGACAAAGTTCACAAACACAGAACCAAAAAGGGTAAAAGTTTATATCCTAGAAAATAATGAATGGAAAGATACAGGTACCGGATTCTGTATCGGTGAAATATCAACAGCAGCACACCCTGAAGAGCCCAACTCAAATGATCACGAAAAGAAGACTGCGTTTTTAATTGTAAGTAATGAAGAGTTCTCATCTGATATTTTATTAAGATCTAAATTAGAAGGTAACATAGAGTACCAAAGACAAGAAGAAACTTTAATTGTTTGGAAAGATTTAGATGGTCACGACATAGCATTGAGTTTTGAAGAAAGTCTAGGCTGTGATCGATTATGTGATTTCATTGTACAAGTACAAAGACACGTGGAAAAGAATATCTCCTTAGTCGCCGTAAGGTCGACTGATGATGGTATTGGCTCAGTCCATGAGATAATCACAGGCCCAGTTTCATTACCTTCCAATAACGAGGAACAAAATATTGATACATTACTAGAGGCATTAAAGATATTAAATGAAAATACAGCATACGAATTTTTAAAGAATGAAACTGTTGAATTTGTCTTACAATCTGATTATATTAGAATTCTAATTTCTTCCTTCGAAAAAGCTGAAAAAGAGAGAAATATTAAAGATCTACTACTGCTAAGCAATATTGTGAAGACTTTGATCCTATACAACCAAAGAGACATCTTAGAATTACTAGTTGATGACGACCATATAATGGGAGTAGTTGGTATATTAGAATATGATACCGAATTTCCAAATATGAAAGCCAATCATAGAGAATATCTAAAATTAAGAGCTCCAATATTTAAAGAAATTCTTCCATTACAAAATCAAGATTTGAAAACGATTATAAAAAAGTGTTTCAGATTACAGTTTCTTAAAGATGTTGTACTAGTACGATTCCTAGACGACCATAACTTTAATTTATTCTTAGACATTATCCTAGATTTGGAAACTTGCATTATTGACTTCTTAGAAGTTGATCCATTTTTAGAGAGTATATTGAAATTGTATGATATAACCCCAAAAGAAGAAAAAGAATACGAATGCATTGATGAGAAAAGAAAACATGGTATTAAATTACTACACCAATGTGTTCAAATGTCTAAGAATTTAGAAGATAGAGATAAAACAAAATTCTACAAAATGTTAGTAAGAAAAGGACTTTTCAACTTACTGAGCCATGCATTTAACGTTGAAACTGACCCTAACCTAAGAATATTAGCAACTGATACTATAATCACAATTATCGAACACGATATATTATTAATTCACAATGTCAGTTACAAAAAAAGAAAAACTAATGATGTAGAAAATGTAAGTGAAGATTTAGATAAGCAAGGAAGTAATATAATATCTGATAATATGAAATTTTTGATGATTTTATCTAAAATTTTACTTCAAGATAAAAGTCCGGGTTTACGAGAACAGATAATCCAAGCCTTAAATACATTGCTACACCCAGAAGGTTGCATAGGTAGTGTTGATGGCGATATTGATAATCTTCATTCTGGCGCAATGCTAGGTGATTTTAATTACGGCTTTAATTCTGATCATGATGACCAATTTGATGCTAGCACTTCGATGAAAAATGAATTTGGCGAAGACGACGAAGGTAAAGATGGGGATGTGTCATTCGAATCAGTAACGAACGATCAAGATTTTCAATTGAACGAATACTTCAGTAATTTTTATCAACAAGTTGCTCCAATTTTGTTCAGACCATTAATAGCTGAGAACCTAGATTCTGACTTATATGATGATCATTTGTTAATCCAATTAGTTAAATTAATCTCCTTCATTTGTACGGAACATACCCGTCTAATATCGAGGAAGTTTGTATTAGAGTCGGGTATTTTAAAGAGGATTAGCTTGTTAATTACAGATGATCACATCCTACAACTAAGATTGACAGCAACTAGGTGTATCAAAAATATAATGTGTCTAGATGACAAATATTATCATCGTTATTTGATGTCGAATAATTTGTATGATTCATTATTTGAATTATTGAAAGAAAATCTTAAAAAGGACAATTTAGCAAACTCTTGCATTCAAGATTTCTTTGGAATTATATCAAAGCATTGCAACACCTTGGGTTTAAATAATAACGAATTTGAGGAATTAAGAAAACAAACCGGTTTGAAACTTAATAAGAAATCTAATTTTAAACTATTGAACAAATATCTAATTACTAGATTTGGAGAAACTTTATTACAAATAGCCGAAATACCTTTCATTAGGGATATGTTAGATATTTATAATGAAGAGACAGAACGGGCCAATAACAAACAAGGAAAATTATTAATAGATAACTTTAAATCTGTTGTTGTAGAAGCAGTGCAAGATGATGTTGATATTCAAATGGATTCACCTCGAAGTAATTTAGACACAAACGGTGATAACTCAGAAATACGGAAACGTTTACATTCTGATATAGAGACGATGGAAGATGGTACCGATAGCACTAAAGATGCTCATTATAATAAGGATGAAAATGTTATTTTGAAAAAACAAATGGAAGATAATAGCTGTAAATAGATTTATTGTATCACTTCTTAAAAGTTAATCAAAATTTTGCATCGTACAATCATATCTATTGCAAGAGAAAGAGTGATTTAATTACCTACTTAATGAGAATATTTTCAATGGTTATGTTAATATATACATATCATGATCAGTTGTTTCAATAACATTTGTATTAAATAAATATAAATAATACATTCGTATCTCAAAGCTTTGATTTAGCACGTTCATACCCTTTTAAAATTTCCTGCGGATACATTTGTTGTGCAAATAGGGTACCTGTATGCCACATACCACCATCCACAACTAAAACATGACCGTTCACATAGGAGCCCGCTGGAGAGAATAGGTATACTGTAGCTTCAGCAATATCTCTCTTGGTTCCTAGTCTTTGTAATGGAATCATCTTTTTGACATTTTCCTTTAATTCTGGTTTTGATAGCTTTCTGAAACCCTCGGTTTCGTCAATTGCACCAGGAGCTATACAATTCGATCTAATTCCCAATGGACCTAATTCTACAGCTAAATTATTTGATAAGGCATCAATACCTGCTTTGGCTGCACCTACTGGTCCTTGAAATGGAACACCATAATAATGGAATGTTGCTGATACGAATAATACCGAACCACCAGATTTTAGTAACGCTGGTGTTGCTGCTTTAACTGTATTGAATGACCCCAATAAGTCAATATCTATCACAGATTTGAAAGCGTTAGGACTTAAGTTCATATAATCACAAACAAAGTTACCAGCAGCACCTGCAATAACAAAGTCAATTCTTCCATATTTTTGTAATGTCTTATCTACAGCACTTTGAATTTGTTTAATTTCTCTAACATCTATATTTGGTACTATAAAACATGCTTCGTTATCTCCAACTAAATTACATATTTCTTCAGAGGTAACTTTTAAGTTATCATGATTTCTACCAATCAAAGCAGTACGACAACCTAGAAGAGCCAATGCTTCTGCCTGGACTCTACATATGGTACCAGAACCACCAGTGATAAATGCAACTTTTCCCTTAAATAAGTCAGGCTTCCAAGAACCTTGTGTAACAAATGTTTTATCCAATGTATTAACCATTTCTAATTAATTATATTTTATCTCGTAAAACTAACAATGTAATGCAATAGCTAATAAAAACCAACAATACCCCATTGACCAATACATGCTACCTTTTTATATCTTTTGTTCTGTTATTCTTGAAGCCTTTAAGAAGTTAAATCCGATGCTTCTAATTATTGGGGTAAACCCTAACTATGCCAGATAGGGTTGTCATCCAATGAATGTTGATACTGATGTTTGGGTCTTTTGTGATATGAAGTACTAGTCAACAATATCGGTCTTTATTAATATATTTGACAATTATATTCTATGAGATTGATCCTTCCAAAGGTTGCATTTGATTATGGTCAATAACTAGTAGCTAAACATCTTTATAATATTTTATTTGTATGTCTGGGTAATAATATCGCGTTATTATTTTTTAAAGAGAAGAAACACGAAATAATTCACATATGATATCCATATGAATAGTATACAAGATATCCATTTAATTTATCCCATATTGTTCGGATAAGCATCAAATATCTTGATCGAGGATAGAACTACAGTACTAAAATATGACAGAAAGTTTTTTGAACGATTTACCTATTGAATTGAGGACAAAGATTGAAAGGATTTCAGGCGTCCTACCAACTTCGTTGCAAATATTCGAAGAACTCTATAAATATGCTAAAAGTGAAAATGATGATTTGAAAAGAAAAGTAGCCAAGACTGAAGATCCAGTATCTCAATCCGATGAAAAAATTACAATTGAAGAAGCAAATGTTATATTTAAATTTGAAAATGTTTCTGTTTTATCACCATTAAGAAAGAAATTAGACTTTGTATTCCATCTATCTGAAAAGGATAGAAAGCCTATATTATCATTATTGAAAAATAACAAGATCGAATTTAGCATACCTAATTTAAAGGACAATATATCAATGGCAACATTCTTGCCTGTTCCGGAAAAGAAGAACCAAATGTATCTATTTATTCAATTCAAAGATAATCAGAATTCAAAATTCAGCGACCCAATTTTACTAAATTTAAGTAAAGATATTACGATAGAGCAGTTTCAAAAATTAGATATAATAACAAAACAAGTTAATGATTTCAATAAATGCATAGAGTACATGAGAAAACAGGCAATTCTAACTGGTTTTAGAATTCTTGATCCATTCAATAATACCCAAAAGGAACATATACATTCATTTCATGTAGAAGGTCATAGAGGTACTAAGGAAGGAACATTATACTTCTTACCAGATCATATATTATTTGGTTTCAAAAAGCCAATATTGTTATTCACATCTGCTGATATTGAATCCATTACGTATTCATCAATCACGAGACTAACATTTAATGTTACATTAATAACAAAAGATGAACAAAAATACGAATTCTCTATGATTGATCAAAATGAATATGCAAAAATTGATGAGTATGTAAAGGCTAAACAAGTGAAGGATAAATCTATGAGTGAAGAATTGAAGGCTAAGAACAAACTAAAGAACTCACAACAGGATGAAGGCCATTCTATTTTGAAGGAAGCTGAGGAACAAATGAAACAAACACAAGAATTAAATATAAATGGTATTCCAGCTGATTCTGATGATGAAGAAGGTGATCAAGACTTTGAAGGTGATAGTGATCTTTCTGATGGAAGTGATAGAGAAAATGGTTCCGGTGATGACGATGAAGAAGATGGTGAACAAGCTGAAGAAGACGATGAAGAAGACGAGGAAGAAGACGAGGAAGAAGACGAGAACGATAAACATATAAAAGAAGAAATTGCAGAAGTTAAGCTTGAAAATAATACTTTAAAATTTGAAGAAGAAGATACCAAAGAAAACATTGGTTCTTTTGATCTTCATGCTGATCTGCAAAATATTCCTATCGAAATTGATGGGGATGACGAAGGTTCTGGTGTTGAATATGACTAATATATGATTATATTATAGATTTATAGAGAGTTTATTTATATACACAAACAAACATTTTAATGATTGCAATTGACAATCATTTATTCATCCAAGATATAGTTACCTAAGTTATCCATCTTCAGATTTTCTACACCTGATGATAATGCTTCGATGATCCTTTCGTTTTCTTCATCATCACTGTTCGCACTATCGTCACTACTTTCCTCACTTTCTGAATAATAGTATTCTTCATCATCTTCTTCAGAAGAAACTTCTTTATTCTCTTCCGCTTCTTCATCTGCCTCATCACCTTCATTATATACTGCGTTTCTCATACTTTCGACGGCAACTTCTAAATCTCTGTCACCTGGATGTTTTTTACTGAAACCAGAGGCTTGGACTAACTCATCTAAGTTGTCTGATCTCTTGATATCTCTGTCAAGAACTGGGTATGCGTATCTGTAACCTTCACCGAAACCATCGGTATCTAACATGGTTGGATCGTCCTTTGGTTCATACTTTAACTTCTTCTTGAAAAATCTACGAATACAGTCTACATCTCTGTTGAAGTAGTATTCTGCATCACTATGTTCAATAGAGATAGATTGTGGAAAATCGATAACTACAAAACCAACCTCTTCTGGATCATTTGGATCTATTTCACTGTCATCTTTGATCATAATATTGAATTCGTTGAAATCACAATGGATTAACCCACTGTTAGCCAATTTAACTACAAATTTCATTAAGTTATTGTATAATTCTGGTAAATTTTTATGCTTTCTTAATCTTCTCATTGGGTAACCTTTAATCAATTCCATGATAATAATGTGACGAGAGTTATCGAATGGCTCTGGTACCTTGAAACCTTTGCTGTATAATAAACTTAAGAATTGATATTCTTTATTAGCAGCTAATCTAGATAAAAACATCCAGTTGACACCATTTTTAGAGTTCTTCTTTAGATAATCTCTGTTATTTCTAACAGTAGTGAAAGATGTTCTACCTAATCTGTGAATTTTCATGACTTTTTCGACACCATTTCTGTCACTGACTTTATAAATATCAGATTCTTTACCAACACCAATAGAACCACCGATAGAGTAGATTGTATCTCTGTTCAACATAGTCTTTAAAGATAAATAATCAATACCATTATAAGTTAAACGGTAACCATCGTATTTAGCATTTCTAAGTTTGGAGATAAGTTTTAATTTAGCTAAATCACTAATGGATCTGTTGGTACCAGACAGAGCTCTCATACCTGAGATTTGATGAATTAATACAGTTGGAACAACTTCATGATTCTTGGAACCTTGTTCAACCGCTTGTAAGACTTTGAAATCATCAGCGGTCATATATCTCATAAAAGAGGTATCTAACTTCATTGTTGGCTAATTCGATAGATTATTTTGATAACTTGAGTTGTTTTGTTAGATGATATTTAAAAATCTAATAATTATCTCATCTCATCTCAAGTAATTAATGCTTTTTTTATTCCATAGTGAATTTTTCAAAAATTTTCAATTTGAAAATATTGAAATGTAGCCCTACTTTCATATTATTAAAGCCCTAGGAAGCGTGAAGATATTTAGTAATTGTGTCACATTAAATACTACATTGTATCTTGCTCTTAACAATTCAGAGAACATGTTTTTTAATTACAAATGTTTAAGCATATTGGCTAATTGATTACATAGTAATTGATTATTTTTAATTACCAACGATGACCATGTTGACCAACCGGTGGACCACCTTGAGAACGGCCAAATCCACCATGAGGTCTACCTTGATGTCCACTAAAGCCATGTTGGGAACCACCAAATCCACGTTGTAGAAGAAGTATTTGGTTGAAGTTACCGCCATGGTTGGGATTATTGTGAGACACAGAATGAGGTATCTTGTTAACTAATAGAGCACGTCCAATAGCACCTAAAGCACTAGAAAATTTTGAGTGATGATTAGATACCTTGGAACCACCATAGTAACCAGCAGCACCACCCACAACAGTACTTAACAAACGTCTTCCACCATTTTGTAGTTGATATTGCTGCTGTTGAGTATTATATTGATTATTAATACTTCTCTGCTATAAGTCAACGTTAATATTATTGTTATTACTATTATTAGTATTTGATTGGTATGTACCAGATTGGCCCTGACTGTAAAATTCGTTAGCAGACATTATTGATTTTAATTATTTAAAAGGTATTAAGAATAGGTAAGTTAAAAGGTACTTGATATTGTTACAAAATTAAGATAGTGTATTTTTATATATGTTCATAAGTATATGGACGCAACAGATGTGCTGATGTACCAGTCCCCTACACCTGATATTGCAATGCACAGTTAGGTGATGGGTTCATATTTTTCGTTTTATCGTTGAAAATTTATCTCTTGGTATCCTCAGTGCCTGCGGTCAGACTGTTCTTATGCGTGGCATCACTATATGTAGGAAGTTGTTCTGGTGCGTCGAGGCTTTGATTATAAGCAGAAGGAGCAATGGCAGAAGAAGATACATCTGTACTGCTGGAAGTTGGGCTACCTTTAAAGTGGCTCGTTGGTGCATTTCTTCTGTTATTGCAGCGTTCTCGTTGTAGACCACGTCTGTCTTCTCTGTAATCTCTTCTTAAATCACGTCTCTCTTGACGTAAACCTCTTCTGTCTTGTCTTCTAACTTGTCTAGCATTGTAAACAGACCCAACGGCAGACCCAACGGCTGCTAAACATTTCATTATACCACTCTTCTCATTTTTTTTAGGCATGGAACTGCTAGTGGTTGTTGCTATGGCTGTATCAGAGACATGAGTGGGCATAGACTTTTCGTTACTTCTGAAAGAACTCATTTTTACTATTATTTGATTGTATGGGGTTAAAACGTCAAGGCTGTTGTTTGTACTTATTATGAAACAACCAGAGACTAACAAAACAAGTAAGAGGTTTTCAAGAATAGAATACTAGATTATAGCCAACATCAAGGTTATTTATACATTTACTATTTGTTATATCACTGATTCAAAAGTTTTCAAGTCATATTAAAGGCAATTATGTGGGGAGGCTGTGAGTTAGACACGGCCATATCTTTGTTAACCAACTCCTAAAATTTCATAAAATTTTCAGTGAAGCGTTCCACAGAAAAGCACGCAGCAACTTTGCCCATAGGATGAAAAAAGGTCAAAGTGTAACTGTCGGTCCGAATTAACTAGTATATATGGGCTGTGTTAATCAAGATAGGTTTGCCAAGCTAAGGAGCATCCGCCTTGTCTTGCCTTGGTATGACTTGATTAGTGTATAGGCGTTGGCTTCCTATTCTGGTGTGTTAGATAGTCAGATGCTATGTCGACTTAGAACGTGTTGTACTGAAGTGTCCATTTGTGTTTGCTTGGTGATAACGAATTTAGTGAAAGTTAAAGGTTATTTGAAACCTAGTAGAATAATCTTGCGATTATATTCGAGGAGTATCTATTTGTTGAACAAGACAGATGACTTGTAATACAGATGTAATAATAAAATTTTGGTAATTTTAATAGTGTGACATATACTTGTTATGATATTCTAAGATACATGATAGTTATTTAAAATATACAAAATAAACACCTTTTCGTATGTTATGTGAAATTATATATATATTAATTTGAAAGGTACTTAACGGGTAGACATAGCCTTGGTAACAACTCTCTTTAAACCAACTTCAGCCTTTCTTAAAGCATCAGTGGAGGCGTCTTGGACGGATAAAGCAGCCATAGCATCAGTTAAAGCAGCTTCGATCTTGGTCTTAGCGTTTCTCTTTAACTTGGAGGATAAGACTGGGTCAGTAACGTTTTGTTCAATAGAGGAAACGTAAGCTTCTAACTTTTGTCTAGCTTCGT